>NC_069453.1:3200850-3222729 GCF_026875155.1 Cherax quadricarinatus | reverse complement strand
AAACGTTTTGAAGACGATCCAGGTACGTTAAACCATACCACAGAGAGTTAGAACCCGATAAGATGTCAATTTCCCGATTGTAGTTGTAACGAATCCATAAGCAAGAGACGATCCTGGTATTTTAAAGCCACAAAGCAAGGACGATTTCTGAGTCAGAAATCGTTAAACGTCCACTAAAGCAAGAGACGATCCTGGTATCGTTAAACGTCCACTAAAGCAAGAGACGATCCTGGTATCGTTAAACGTCCACTAAAGCAAGAAACGATTCAGGTGCCCTTTTAGTGCCTCATCATCACAGCAGTTAGAGGATAAAACCTAAACCCACAACATAAAAACCACTAATAACTATTATTCCAGCATAAAACAAACGACAGTTATCAATTAAACCATCATTAAACAGTGCAATATATAACAGCAAAATTCAGTTCTCCGTACAGAAAAATATAGGAGTCTGTAAACCAGTTTTGAAAGCGTTTTAAATGGCCGAGTCTTCGTTGCAAATAGAGAACACTTGGAAAACTACGTCTAAACAAGCACGGGGTGCATGACATAAGAACATAAAGAAGGAACACTGCAGCAGGCCTACTGGCCCATGGGAGGCGGGTCCACGTTTCCTACCTGTTTAAGCCATTTCCCCAACCTAGTCGGGTCAGGTCATGTTCACTTAAGAAACGAACACGGCAACTGACGTAGTAGCACAAGCTAGTCTGGTTCAACTCACACCTACTCATGTATTTATCTAACCTATTTTTAAAACTACACAACGTTTTAGCCTGAATAACTGTACTCGGGAGTTTGTTCCACTCATCCACAACTCTATTACCAACCATCTTTCCTATATCCTTCCTGAATCCGAATTTTTCCAATTTAAAAAAACCCATGCTGCGAGTCCTGTCTAGGCTAGATATTTTCAGAACGTTATTTACATCCCTTTTATTTATTCTGTCTTCCCATTTATACACCTCAGTCTTTATTTTTATTATCACACTGGCCGATTCCCACCAAGGCAGGGTGGCCCGAAAAAGAAAAACTTTCACCATCATTCACTCCATCACTGTCTTGCCAGAAGGGTGCTTTACACTACAGTTTTTAAACTGTAAACATTAACACCCCTCCTTCAGAGTGCAGGCACTGTACTTCCCATCTCCAGACTCAAGTCCGCCTGCCGGTTTCCCTGAATCCCCTTCATAAATGTTACTTTGCTCACACTCCAACAGCACGTCAAGTATTAAAAACCATTTGTCTCCATTAAATCCTATCAAACACGCTCACGCATGCCTGCTGGAAGTCCAAGCCCCTCGCACACAAAACCTCCTTTACCCCCTCCCTCCAACCTTCCCTAGGCCGACCCCTACCCCGCCTTCCTTCCACTACATACTGATAAACTCTTGAAGTCATTCTGTTTTGCTCTATTCTCTCTACATGTCCGAACCACCTCAACAGCCCTTCCTCAGCCCTCTGGACAACAGTTTTGGTAATCCCGCATCTCCTCCTAACTTTCAAACTACGAATTCTCTGCATTATATTCACACCACACATTGCCCTCAGACATGACATCTCCACTGCCTCCAGCCTTCTCCTCGCTGCAACATTCATCACCCATGCTTCACACCCATATAAGAGCATTGGTAAAACTATACTCTCATACATTCCCCTCTTTGCTTCCAAGGACAAAGTTCTTTGTCTCCACAGACTCCTAAGTGCACCGCTCACCCTTTTCCCCTCATCAATTCTATGATTCACTTCATCCTTCATAGACCCATCCGCTGACACGTCCACTCCCAAATATCTGAATACATTCACCTTCTCCATACTCTATCCCTCCAATCTGATATCCAATCTTTCATCACCTAATCTTTTTGTTATCCTCAGTCTCATCCCCTCTAATTCTACGCATTTCTAGAGAGTGCAGATTCAGGCCCCTCGGACTATCTTCATAGGGAAGATTTCTGATACATGGGATCAACTTTGTCAATCTGCTCTGTACGTTTTCCAGTGCATTTATATCCATTCTGTAATACGGTGACCAGAACTGTGCAGCATAATCTAATCATGTTTTCGTAGCACTGTGGGAATAGGCAAAATATCAACGAATTAAATTATCTAACGTATTGTTCTGAAAAACACAGTCTATAAAACACGGTTAAGACCAGGAATAATAGTTTTTATTGGAATATTGAGGTACTGAAGCATCGTTTCGGATTTCTAGCTCATTCGTTAAAAATATTGTTCTGTGCTTACAGCTGACATCTAAGACAAACTAGACAATATACAGAGAACATTTCCTTCCTTCATATAATAATAAATCTAGTAACACATCTAGTAAGGCATTGCACACTTGAAATATCTCTGCAATGGAGACGAGAACAAAATTTTGATCTGTAACTGATAGTCTTGAATCTACCCACTAATATAACACCTTATTAGAGTCATGAAGAACGATGGAGAATGAGGAGTATGTGAAAACTAATTTACCTATTCAGCACGATATATAATATAATATATATATATATATATAATATATATATATATATATATATATATATATATATATATATATATATATATATATATATATAACCACATCGGCCGTCTCCCACCAAGGGGGTGGCCGAAAAAAAAACTTTCACTTTCATTCACTCCATGACTGTCTTGCCAGAAGGGTGCTTCACACTGCATTTATTAAACTGCAACTTTAACACCCGTCCCACCTCCAGGACTCGAGTCCGGCCAGCGGGTTTTCCCTGAATCCCTTCATAAATGTTTCTTTGCTCACACTCCAACAGCACGTCAATTCATCAAAACCATTTGTCTCCATTCGCTCCTCTCTAACACGCTCACGCATGCTTGCTTGAAGTCCAAGCTCCTCACATACTAAACCCTTCTTTACCCCCTCCCCCCAAACCCTTTTCCCTAGGCCGACCCCTACCCAGCCTTTACTACAGATTTAAACACACTCGATGTCATTCTGTTTCGTTCCAGCCTCTCTACATGTCCGAACCACCACAACAACCCCTCCTCAGCCCTCGGGATAATAATTTTGGTAATCAAGCACCTCCTCCTAACTTTCAAACTACGAATTCTCTGCATTATATTCACACCACACATTGCCCTCAGACATGACATCTCCACTCCCCTCCAGCCTTCTCCTCGCTGCAACATTCATCACCCATGCTTCACACCCATAAAATAGCATTGGTATAACTATACTCTTACATTCCCCCTCTGCTTCCATGGACAAAGTTATTTCCCTCCTTTCATAGTTTATTATTTAATCTCAACGAACGAACTATTTAATGAAGCTATATCTAGGCGCTCACTTGAATGAAAGTCTAGTTTTATCAAACCTTCCAGAATGAAATATCAGTCTTACTGCATATAAAGGACAATAAGTTAGAGAGAACCCTGAGGCGACTCACGTGTAAGGAGGATGACCGTCTTGAGGTGTCACGGTGAAATACTCTTCATTGAGCATCTGAGAGCCCAAGTAATTTTCCCTCATCCAGACGACCCGAGGGGCTGGATGGCGGTGAAGAGGCAGGTAAGACTGACGGTGGAGCCCAGGGACGCCCACGTTGTTGGCTTGGGTCCCATCACCTCCGGTACGAAGTTGACGCTGACGATGATTCTCTTGCTAATGGATGGTGGGTGACCATTGCTGGCGATGCAGAGGTAGCCGCCGGCGCTGCGCTGCGTCACGTCTCGTAGCAACAGTGAGCTGCCCACGTAATCTGACACTACCGGGAGAAACACAGGTCACGTGTATACACACGTTAGATAAAGAAAGATCAGGTATGGTAATATAACTGTATATTGTGAGACCTTTACATATACGGGTCTGTTATTTGTGTGTTGTTAGATTTTCTACTTGGTATACCTGCGTATTTAAATTCACTCACATTAAAAGTAATTGATAAGTTGACACGATTCGTACAATTTGTTTTAGAACGTGTAAAATGTGTGTGTATGTGTGTTACTACCTATTTGTGGTTGCAGGAGTCGAGTCTTAGCTCCTGGCCCCGCCTCTTCACTGGTTGCTACTAGGTCCTCTCTCTCCCTACCCCTGAGCTTTATCAAACCTCGTCTTAAAACTATGTATGGTTTCCGCCTCCCTACGTCACTTTTTAGGCTATCCACGGCCTGACAACTCTATGACTGAAGAAATACTTCCTAACATCCCTTTGACTCATCTGACTCTTCAATTCCAATTGTGACCTCTTGTTTCTGTGTCCCCTCCCTGGAACAATCCGTCTTTGTCCACCTTGTCTATTCCGCGCAGTATTTTACATTTTTACATTCTTCCCTGACCCTCCTGTCCTCTAGTGTCGTCAGGCCGATTTCCCTTAACCTTTCTTCATAGGACATTCCCCTTTGCTCTGAAACTAACCTTGTCGCAAACCTTGGCACTTTCTCTAATTTCTTGACGTCCTTGATCAAGTGCGGGTTCCAAACAGGTACTGTAACTCCAGTAGGGGCCTGACGTACACGGTGTACAGTCCCTTTTGAACGATTCCTTACTAAGGTATCGGAACGCTGTTCTCAGGTTTGCCAGGCGCCCATTTGCTGCAGCAGTTAGCTGGTTGATGTGTGCTTCCGGTGACATGCTCGGTGTTATACTTACCCCAAGATCTTTCTCCTTGAGCGAGTTTGCAGTCTTTGGGCCCCCTAGCCTATACTCCGTCTGCGGTCTTCTTTGCCCTTCCCCGATCTTTATGACTTTGCATTTGGCGGGGTTAAATTCGAGAAGCCAGTTGCTGGACCAGGTGTCCAGTCCCGTCCAGGTCTCTTTGAAAATCCTGCCTGATCCTCATCTGATTTAATTCTCCTCATTAACTTCACAGCATCTGCGAACAGGGACACCTCTGAGTCTGACCCTTCCATCATGTCATTCACATATACCAAAAATAGCACTGGTCCTAGGGCCAACCCCTTGGGGACCCCGCTTGTCACAGTTGCCCACTGTGATACCCCATCACGTGTGTGTGTGTGTGTGTGTGTGACTATAATACTCATAGTTAATAGACATATAAATATATTACCATAGTGAGAATCACTGATTCTGATGCGATCGTAGTCCTACCCTGATCCACCTGACTGGGGGGTGTAGGCGTGCCATGGGCGTGGCACGTCAGGTTGGCGGAGCTTCCCCTGTTGACAGTCACCTCCTCGTCGCCTCCGTCCAGCACTGGTGGCTCTGGTGGACCACGAGGAACACATGTAAGATTCTGGAAGATTGTCTACTGTGACTGCAAGACGGTCACAATGTGGATAAAATACGTATTGATTGGCAGGGCGTGAGTGAGGTTTAAAGTTATTCATGAAATAAAAATATATATATATAAATATATGTCGTGCTGAATAAGTAAAACTTGGGATTTTGGCTTAAATAGCATCTCTCTTCTTGTCGAATAAGGCAAGCGAAAATTTGGGTATGCAACCTAGAGAAAAAAAGTATTTCATTGTTTATTTATTATTAAATTACTGCACTCTGACAACCCGCAAAAAGGAGAGAGGAACTTAGGACGACCTTCACTCTGGCCCCATGAGCCTAGTTACTTCCAACCATTTCTCGATGCCCTTAACCCACAGAACCAGCCAGTCCTACAGAGGTGGTGCAGCCAGCAGAGCTAGGTGTTTTACCGACATCCGAGGACATTCGTGGTTAAAATAATATACTTAGCTTGCGCAAAGGGGGACTTGTTAACTATTAATGTACACTGAAACTACGCAGTGATTTAGAAGCGTGGATACCACTTATATACACGAGTTGTTTGATAGATAATATTTCATCGGATTTTTAAGCCGGAGGGTTAGCCACCTTAAATAAACCCATAGGATCAGTGCGTCATCGACGACTGTGTCTTATTGTCTATATGGTCCTTTAATCTTGATCCCCAGGATGCTACCCACACCAATCGACTAACACGAAAACAACCTACCTACTGCTAAGTGAACAGGGACAGCAGGTGCAAGAAAACATGCCTAACATTTTCACCCATTCTGGGGTACATAGGGAGGCGAGAGCGTTGCCAACTGAGCCACGGGACACCCTCAGTGTATATTTACAAATACATCACAAATCCCTCACTCATGTCATTGATGATCTTGTTTAATTGTTAAATTAATCCGTGTGTATTTGCATACGTGTCCCGTATGAAACAGGAGAGATTAATGCATAAACACGAGTGCTTAGACTTAGAATAATATTATTAATGGTATTTCCAGTTAATGTATAAAGTTTTTGGTTCAGAATCTTTATGGGAATAGTTAAGTCTCTGTTAATGACGGAGTTAAAAGAAAACGTGTCAGAGAAAATGTAGGTAACACCTTTGGTAGGGAGGGTTAGCCACCCATGATAACATGGGGTAGGGAGGGTTAGCCACCCATGATAACATGGGGTAGGGAGGGTTAGCCACCCATGATAACATGGGGTAGGGAGGGTTAGCCACCCATGATAACATGGGGTAGGGAGGGTTAGCCACCCATGATAACATGGGGTAGGGAGGGTTAGCCACCCATGATAACATGGGGTACGGAGGGTTAGCCACCCATGATAACATGGGGTAGGGAGGGTTAGCCACCCATGATAACATGGGGTACGGAGGGTTAGCCACCCATGATAACATGGGGTACGGAGGGTTAGCCACCCATGATAACATGGGGTAGGGAGGGTTAGCCACCCATGATAACCTGGGGTAGGGAGGTTAGCCCCACACACGAGTAGAATAAACATGGGGTACGGAGGGTTAACCACCCATGATAACCTGGGGTAGGGAGGGTTAGCCAAACATGGTAACCTGGGGTAAGGAAGGTTAGCCACCCATGATAACCTGGGATAGGGGGGTTAGCCACCCATGATACATGGAGTAGGGAGGGTTAGCCTCCCATGATAACCTTGGGTAGTGAGGGTTAGCCACACATGATAACCTGGGCAGGGAGAGTTAGCCTCCCATGATAACCTGGGTAGAGAAGGTTAGTCTCCCAGGATAACCTGGGGTAGGGAGGGTTAGCCATCCATGACACATGGGGTAGGGAGAGTTAGCCACCCATGATAACCTGGGGTAGGGAGGGTTATCCACCCATGATAACCTGGGGCAGGGAGGGTTAGCCACCCATGATACATGGGGTAGGGAGAGTTAGCCACCCATGATAACCTGGGGTAGGGAGGGTTATCCACCCATGATAACCTGGGTAGGGAGGGTTAGCCACCCATGATAACCTGGGGTAGGGAGCGTTAGCCACTCATGATACCTGGGGTAGGGAGGGTTAGCCACTCATGATAACCTGGGATAGGGAGGGTTAGCCACCCATGATAACCTGGGATAGGGAGGGTTAGCCACCCATGATAACCTGGGATAGGGAGGGTTAGCCACCCATGATAACCTGGGATAGGGAGGGTTAGCCACCCATGATAAACTGGGGTAGGGAAGGTTAGCCACCCATGATAACCTGGGGTAAGGAGGATTAGCCACCTATGATAACCTGGGATAGGGAGGGTTAGCCACACATGATACATGGGGTAAGGAGAGTTAGCTACCCATGATAACCTTGGGTAGGGAGCGTTAGCCACACATGATAACCTGGGCAGGGAGAGTTAGCCACACATGATAACCTGGGGTAGGGAAGGTTAGCCTCTCATGATACCTTGGGTAGGGAGGGTTAGCCACCCATGGTAACCTTGGGTAGGGAGGGTTAGCCACACATGATACATGGGGTAGGGAGGGTTAGCCACCCATGGTAACCTTGGGTAGGGAGGGTTAGCCACACATGATACATGGGGTAGGGAGGGTTAGCCACCCATGGTAACCTTGGGTAGGGAGGGTTAGCCACACATGATAACCTGGGGTAAGGAATGTTAGCCACCCATGGTAGCCTGGGTTAGCCTCTCATGATACCTGGGGTAGGGAGGGTTAGCCACACATGATACCTGAGGTAGGGAGGGTTAGCCACCCATGATAACCTGGGGTAGGGAAGATTAGCCTCCCAGGATAACTTCAGAAAGTAACGGTGTCATCGGGTAATGTCTGTCTTTTTTCCAGTCATGTCTCAACAAAATAACTGCTTTCTGTTAATATTATTCTTTGTAAAGCATATTAAATGTCTGTGACTTAGTTTTGCAAACAAACGTCCCTTGGTTTTGATAACACCTTACTTACCCCTTACCACCCTCTTTTATCTCAACGATCCTCTGAACCTTTCCACCGCCCCCAAAGGGGGTGGTACCATCCTCTTTGAGAACCAAGGACAGTGGATGTGGTGGTTAACGCTCTCGCTTCACACGGTGAGGGCCTGGGTTCGATTCCCAGCCAGAGTAGAAACATTGGACGTGTTTCTTTCCACCTGTTGTCTATGTTCCCCATCAGTAAAATGGGTACCTGGGTGTTAGTCGACTGGTGTGGGTCGCATCCTGGGACACTGACCTAAGGAGGCCTGGTCACAGACCGGGCCGCGGGGGCGTTGACCCGCGGAACTCTCTCCAGATAAACCTTTCCACCGCCCCCAAAGGGGGTGGTACCATCCTCTTTGAGAACCAAGGACAGCGGATGTTTACACCCATGCTGGGGACTGAACCACGGACACTCAGTGTGTGAGGCGAGTGTGTTGCCTACTGTTTTGACTTAGCCGAAAAGGCCTCCGGACAATGAAACCAGCCAGGTAGAGTGATGTCATTTGATCATAAACGTCGCATAAATACTGCCATTTATCGTCGACTAACATTGTATAGGTATGTCATGTTTTGACTACTGTCTTGGCTAACTGAAAGTTTTGTTTTAGACAAGGAACCGGACGTGAACAGACCAGGGAGAAGTCAGTCTAATGTAAACTTGTCTGGAAACTTCCAGTTGTCTAACTAGCGTCAGTAACACCGATCTACGGGATGATCATTCACACCTATACCTAATTTCCATTACATAAAGAGTGAAACAAGCACGGGAGAGGCCAGGGAGATGCCAATTATACCCAAACCTCTCCTAATTAAGTTCAGAGAAGACAAACGTACTTCAGGGAAAACCCTGGTTTCTCCCTGAAGCTGTTTCAGAATTTTCTCCTACTTCTTATACGCTATGTTTGTGAACTTTACTTAATTAGGAGAGGTCTCTGTACAACCAGCATCTCCCTGGCCTGTCCTTCGAATGTTTCCTGCATTGTATTGTGGAAATTAGGTACAGGTGTGAATGATCATTCCCTAGATCGCTGTTACTGACGTTATTTCGACAACTGGTAGTTTCCAGACAAGCTTGTATTAGATTGGTATCTCCCTGACCAGCCGGGCTGTGGCTCGTACGTTGGTTTGCGTGCAACCAGCAGTAACAGCCTGGTTGATCAGGCTCTGATCCACCAGGAGGCCTGGTCACAGACCGGGCCGCGGGGGCGTTGACCCCCGGAACTCTCTCCAGGTAAACTCCAGGTAAACTCCCTGGCCTGTGCAAGTTCTGTCTAAAAGAGCCCTTTCGCTCGGATTATATAATATATATATATATATATTATATAATATATATATATATATATATATATATATATATATTCAAATGTTTAAAGATATATATTCTGTCATTTATTTAATAATAAATAAAATTAATAATTTTGTACCAAAAGAAAATTAGAAAACTTATTATTATAACAAGTGCAATTTAATTTAGCCTATTCCTACAAAATATATTTTAGACAAGTTTACAACAATTTAATAAACAAAATTAAATATATTTTTTTCGTTAAGTTCAGAATGATTTTTGCGAAAGTGTTGCATACACAAAATTTCGATTCCCTTATTCGGCAAGAAGATCGTTGCTATTTAAGCCAAAATCGCAAGTTCTACCTGTTCGGCGCAATATAAATATATATATATATATATATATATATATATATATATATATATAAATATAATATATATATATATATATATATATAATGATATATGATGTGTGTGTATGTGTATGCATATAATAAAAATAAATCCGGCAATATTGCCGGGTACATGTGAATAATTTCGTTCCTCTTGTCTTTGTTCACAGGTTCGAATCTCCGGCATTAACAGGTATGTATTTTTCTAGGTAGTAGGATGGTAGACAGCAACCACCCAGGGAGGTACTACCGTCCTGTGGTAGTAGGTTGGTAGACAACCACCCAGGGAGGTACTACCGTCCTGTGGTAGTAGGTTGGTAGACAGCAACCACTCAGGAGGTACTACCGTCCTGTGGTAGTAGGTTGGTAGACAACAACCACCCAGGGAGGTACTACCGTCCTGTGGTAGTAGGTTGGTAGACAACAACCACCCAGGGAGGTACTACCGCCCTGTGGTAGTAGGTTGGTAGACAACCACCCAGGGAGGTACTACCGTCCTGTGGTAGTAGGTTGGTAGACAACAACCACCCAGGGAGGTACTACCGTCCTGTGGTAGTAGGTTGGTAGACAACCACTCAGGGAGGTACTACCGTCCTGTGGTAGTAGGTTGGTAGACAACAACCACCCAGGGAGGTACTACCGTCCTGTGGTAGTAGGTTGGTAGACAGCAACCACCCAGGGAGGTACTACCGTCCTGTGGTAGTAGGTTGGTAGACAACCACCCAGGGAGGTACTACCGTCCTGTGGTAGTAGGTTGGTAGACAACAACCACCCAGGGAGGTACTACCGTCCTGTGGTAGTAGGTTGGTAGACAACCATCCAGGGAGGTACTACCGTCCTGTGGTAGTAGGTTGGTAGACAGCAACCACCCAGGGAGGTACTACCGTCCTGTGGTAGTAGGTTGGTAGACAACCACCCAGGGAGGTACTACCGTCCTGTGGTAGTAGGTTGGTAGACAGCAACCACCAGGGAGGTACTAACCGTCCTGGGGTAGTAGGTTGGTAGACAACCACCCAGGGAGGTACTACCGTCCTGTGGTAGTAGGTTGGTAGACAGCAACCACCAGGGAGGTACTACCGTCCTGTGGTAGTAGGTTGGTAGACAACAACCACCCAGGGAGGTACTACCGTCCTGTGGTAGTAGGTTGGTAGACACAACCACCCAGGGAGGTACTACCGTCCTGTGGTAGTAGGTTGGTAGACAACAACCACCCAGGGAGGTACTACCGTCCTGTGGTAGTAGGTTGGTAAATAGCAACCACCCAGGAAGGTACTACCGTCCTGTGGTGGTAGGTTGGTAGATAGCAACCACCCAGGGAGGTACTACCGTCCTGTCTTGAACCAAAATTACGGCAACAATCATACCATTAAAATTGACCAATAATCTTATGCTGTATATTTTCATGTAAGCTGATAAATGAGACCACTCGTCCAACATTTGGGTATTTTTATTCTGGAAACGTGTCGCCAGCCAGTGGCTTCTTCAGTCCTATGCGGAGAAACGTGGAAGATGAGAATTAATTTGAAGTAATCAGTCCCTTACCCTGTAGTCGACATGTTGAGTCCTTCAGTCTTGATAAAAGTGCAGCATAATACCAGAAGGACTCACAGGTAAGGACCCGATAGAGGTGAGGGGGAAGTGGGGATACTTCAGGAATTGATCGGGAAGAGAGAGAGAACTACACAGAAAGGGAAAGTGCCGACGCTAAACTCAGCAGCAAAAGCTGCTGGTCTTGCTAGGTCGACGAAAGATGTGACTGACTCTAGACACAGTTCCTCAACTGACCTACACAGATACGCACATCGATAGCTATGATATTTAATTAATAGTGAAGATCAAAGTGCAGCATATTTGCGGAGATGAGGCTTATATTCTGACGACAGATGAGGTGGAGGAGAAAGAGGCTAAGTCACCACTGGAAAAAACCACTGTTGTAAGTAAATCGTGCTTACAGATTAGTTTTGAAGAAATCCCTGCACAACCTACTTCAGCTAGTGGTTTTGTCCAATGGTGACTCCGCCTCTCTCTCCTCCACCTCATCTGTCATCAGTATATAATCCCAATCTTCACAAATATGCTGCACTTCCATCCTCGCTATTAAAATACCATAGCTATAGACGTGCGTCTCTGTAGGTCAGTTGAGGAACTGTGCCTAGAGTTAGTCACATATTTTGTCGACCTAGCAAGACCAGTCTTGAAGAGAGTAGTTGAGCACAAGCCTTACACAACAACCCTTACAATGCATTTGCTGCTGAGTTTAGAGTCGGCAACTTTCTTTTCTGTGTAGTTCTCTCTTCTTCCCGGTCAGTTCCTCAAGTATCCCCACTTCCTCCTCTCCTCTAGCGGGTCCTTACCTGTGAGTCCTTCTGGTATCGTGCTGCACTTTTATCAAGACTGATGGACTCAACACATCGACTCCAGGCTGAGAGACTGATTACCGCAAACTACTACTCATTTTACACTTTTCTCTGCATAAGACTGAAGAAGCCACGGGCTGGCGAAACGTTTCCGGAATAAAAATACCCAAATTTTTGGACGAGTGATCTCACTTAGAGCATAAAACTCCTGGCCAATTTTAATGGTGTGATTGTTGCCGTAATTTTGGCTCAAGACTTTTTCTTAATTTTTCCAAAATATATTAAATTTTGTATAAAGAATTAGACACAGCCATCAGTATTTTTTGACGGAATTCTTAGTCATATCATTTATTTAATTTCTTCATTTTTTATAATTGCAACATTGAGACCTGGTCTCAGACCGAACCGCGGGGGCGTTGACCCCCGAAACCCTCTCCAGGTAAACTCCAGGTAAAGAAAGATTATTAAGAAAGTTTTCAGGGTGTGGGAGACTTATTATTCCTGGTTGATAATTACTTGAGGTGATTCCTTGTCACTTTTGCAAAGTTCTTGTTTTTTATTTATTTTTCAAGATGTTAGATGCATTTCTGTTAATCTTTGAAACTTTGTCAACAACTCTTTTTCAAATTCGTTCTATAAATCTTTTTCTTAAAATAAAAAAGGGGGGTGAGGGAAGTCGTGTCTGCTCCTGGTCCTACTCTCCTTCATCCCCTCACTGACAAAAATCCCCATCTATTCTCCTCACCTATTCTTTTATTGGTTTTTCCCCTCGGGTTTCTCATACACGTATCTTTATTTAATATTTCATTTTTCCTCTTTGAACTGGCGTCATTTTAACACTCTGCATTTTTCGTTTTTCCACATTTTCTCACTGAATCCTTGTATTTTGTTTTTTCCCTTTCTCTTTACGATGTTTTCCCCATGCTATAGCATGGAACAACATCATTGTTCCAAAAACAACAAGATGTTGGTATAAGCTACAGAAACTATTAATATCTTTCTAATCCTTTGTGTTATACCATCTTCACTTATCATATTATTACTTTCATGTTAAGTTATATATATATATATATAAAAATTATATATATATATATATATATATAAAATATATATATATATATATATATAAAATAAATATATTTATATTATCACACTGGCCGATTCCCACCAAGGCAGGGTGGTCCACCAAGGCGGGGTGGCCCAAAAAAATAAAAACTTTCACCATCATTCACTCCATCACTGTCTTGCCAAAAGGGGTGCTTTACACTACAGTTTTTAAACTGCAACTTTAACACCCCTCCTTCAGAGTGCAGCACTTTACTTCCCATCTCCAGGACTCAAGTCCGGCCTGCCGGTTTTCCCTGAACCCCTTCATAAATGTTACTTTGCTCACACTCCAACAGCACGTCAAGTATAAAAAACCATTTGTCTCCATTCACTCCTATCAAACACCTCACGCATGCCTGCTGGAAGTCCAAGCCCCTCGCACACAAAACCTCCTTTAACCCCTCCCTCCAACCTTTCCTAGGCCGACCCCTACCCCCCCTTCCTTCCACTACAGACTGATACACTCTGAAGTCAATTCTGTTTCGCTCCATTCTCTCTACATGTCTGAACCACCTCAACAACCCTTTCCCAGCCCCCCTGACAACAGTTTTGGTAATCCCGCACCCGCCCCCTAACTTCCAAACTACGAATCCTGCATTAAAATTCACACCACACATTGCCCTCAGACAGACATTTTGCACTGCCTCCAGCCTTCTCCTCGCTGCAACATGTGTCACCCCATGCTTCACACCATATAAGAGCGTTGGTAAAAAATATAACTCTCATACATTCCCCTCTTTTTCTCCAAGACAAAGTTTTTTTGTCTCCAACTCCTAAGTGCACAGCTCACCCTTTTCCCCTCATCAGTTCTGTGATTTCACCTCATCTTTCATAACCCATCCGCTGACACGTCCACTCCCAAATATCTGAATACATTCACCTCCTCCATACCTCTCCATCCAATCTGATATCCAATCTTCAACACCTAACCTTTTTGTTTATCCTCAAACCTTACTCATTCCTGTATTCACTTTAATTTTCTTCTTTTGCATACCCTACCAAATCACCACCAACCTCTGCAACTTCTCTTCAGAATCTCCCAAGAGCACAGTGTCATCACAAAGAGCAACTGTGACAACTCCCACTTTGTGTGATTCTTTATCTTTTGGGCGTGGAGTTAAAAGATTATATATATATATATATATAAAATATATATATATATATGATGTAAAAGAGTAGAAGGGAGAAAAAGTTAGCATATGAGAAGTTTTACAAAGTAGAAGTGATGCAAGGAGAAGAAAATATGGAGAAAAAGAGAGGGGTTTAAGAGAGAGGTGAAGCAATGTAAAAAGAGAGCAAATGAAGAGGGGGTGAGATTTATCAACAAATTTTGTTGAAAATAAGAAAAAGTTTTGGAGTGAGATTAACAAGTTAAGAAACCGAGAGAACAAAGGGATTTGTCAGTTAAAAATGGGAGAGGAGAGTTATTAAAGGGAAAGATTTTAGAGGTATTGGGAAATGGAGGGAATATTTTGGGGAATTTTTAAATGTTGATGAAGATAGGGAAGCTGTGATTCGTGTATATGGCAAGGAGGAATAACATCTTGTAGGATGAGGAAGAGCCAGTTGTGAGTGTGGGGGAAGTTCTTTGAGGCAGTGGGTAAAAGGGAAACGGGTTAGGCACCGGGGATTAATGGAATAAAGATAGAAATGTTAAAAGCAGTGGGATATAGTTTAGAGTGGTTGGTGCAATTATTTAATAAATGTAGGGAAGAGGTAAGGTACCTAGGAATTGGCAGAGAGCGTGCATAGTTTCCTTTGTATAAAGGCAAAGGGGACAAAAAGAGTGCAAAAATTATAGGGGATAAGTCTGTTGAGTATACCTGTAAAGTGTATGGTAGAGTTATTATTGAAAGAATTTAAAAGTAAGACGGAGAATAGGAAAGCAGATGAACAAGGAGGCTTAGGAAAGGTAGGGGGAGTGTTTACTGTGAAACATATAATGAACAGTAATTTAATAAGGCTAAAAAAGGTCTTGTGGCATTTATGGATTTGGAAAAGGCGTATGACAGAGTGGATAGGGGGCAATGTGGGAGATGTTGCAGGTATGGTGGTTTAAAGGGAGGTTACGAAAGCAGTGAAGACTTTTTACGAGGATAGTGAGGCTCAGTTAGAGTATGTAGGAAAGAGGGAAATTATTTCCCAGTAAAAGTAGGCCTTAAAACAAGGATGTGTGGATGTCACCATGGTTGTTTAATATATTTATAGATGGGGTTGTAAGAGAAGTAAATGCGAGGGTCTTGGCAAGAGGCATGGAGTTAAAAGATAAAGAATCACACATAAAGTGGGAGTTGTCACAGTTGCTCTTTCGAGACACTGGCTCTTGGGAGACCCTTAAGAGAGTTGCAAAATTGGGTAAATTTGGGGGGTGTCAAAAGAAAAAATTTTAAAAGTGAATACAAAAGAGTAGGTTATGAGATAACAAAAAATTAGGAAATGAAAAGTTTGGATTCAATTGGGGGGAAAGTAGGGAAAGGGGGTAATGTATTCAGATTTTTTAGTACGTGTCAGGGGATGGTCTATAAAGATGGGGTAATCATAGAATTATGAGGGGAAAAGGGGGATGTGCACTAGAGTTTTTGGGGAGACAAAAACTTTGTCCTGGAGGCAAATAGGGAAGTATGAGAGAAATTTTTTTACCAACGTCTTTTATGGGGGAAGCGGGGATGAATGTTCAGCGAAAAGGGGCTGGAGCAGGGGAGATTCGTCACAATGTGTGTGGAAAAAATCAAAAATTCTTTTTAAATTTGGGAGCGGGGGGATTACCAAAACGTGTCCATCGAAAGGGTTTTTGAGGTGTTGGGACATGTAGAGAAAGGAGCAAACAGAATGACTTCAAAAATTATCCTTATAAGGAAGGCGGGGGGTCCCTAAAAGGTTGGGGGGGGGAAAGGGAGGTTTTTTGTTGCCCCTTTGGGACTTCCACGGGCATGCGGAGCGTTTTGATGGGAGTGTGGGGGCAAATGGTTTTTTAATACTTGACGTCTGTGAGGTGAGCAAAGTAACATTTAGAAGGGGTTCAGGGGAAAACCCCAGCAAACTTGATCCAATGGGGAATACATGCCTCCTCGAAGGGGGGGGGGGGGGGGGGGGGTTTTAAGTTGCTTTAAACTGATTAAAAAACCCTTCTGGCAAACATTGGGGTGAATGAGGGAAAGTTTTCTTTTTTTTGGGGCCCCCCCTTGGTGGGGAAACGGGCCAGTTATAATAAAAAAATATATTATATATATATAATTTTAAATAAATAATATATAAATATATATATATATATATATATATAATATATTTTAATATATATATAAAATAATATTTTTAAATATATATATATATATATATATATATATATACCATATATACATACATACAACATATATATATAAATATATATATATATATATATATATATATAATGTATGTATGTATATATATATATATATAAAATATATATAAATATATATATATAATATATATATATATATATATATAGGTACCACCTCTATAGCTGGACTGGGCCCCCTCATCCTCAGAGAAGGCAATAAACGTACCTCAAGAAAACTAAAGGGTTCTCCCCGGAGCTGTTTGAATATTTTCTTCTCCTACCACCCCCTATATATTTTTTATTCTATGTGAACATTTATTAATAAACAAAATACATTTACAGAAAAAAACATAAACATAAATACAATGGCACAATGTATCAAAGATGATGAATTTCCTCCAGCTCCTCCGAGGCTGGACGTGAGCCAAGTATGAAACAAGCATTTCCCCTCTGGATGGCGACGCTGAAGCGCGGGAACATGAAAGTGGCTGCCCTTGGTCCCTGGTGGTGTCGATGGTCTGGAACCCAATTCTTTAAGGAAACTGTGGCATTTTTTCCCCATGATCCCAAGGTCTCTGATCCCACGGGGACAAATTGATACTGTTGCTATTTCCCTGTACTTGCTGATCTTGTACTCCTCCCTGTGGCAGCAGCTCCTCCCTGTCGCCCCACACTGTGATGGATATAGGTGCCCAGCCAGTGTGGACACACAGGATAGCCCCCATCTAAGAGCTTGCCATTCTTCAAGGATAGATGGTGATCCCGTCGGGGTGGTTTGCTGGGTTGTGGGTTTTGGGTTGGGCTGCTAGTGATGGGGGCTCCCTCTCGGCTGGGCATCCAGCGTAGAAAAGGGTTCTCTTAATGATTTTCGTTGACCTCATTGTGTCTTGCATGCCAGCCCTTGGTTTTGGAACAGTTAAGACCAAAGTAGACCGTACTGGTCTGCTTGCACTTCGCCGCAAATACACATATATTCTGTGTGAATTGGGGCAGCAAGGCGCAGAGCCACGCAATACGGAGGGCCCTTAGGGTCGAGTCGCGTTCCCATTGCCGATATTGGGAACTGTTTGGAGGAAGTCCCCGGAGTGATGTGCCTCACAGCCTGAGACGGGCAATCTCCCTATCTGATGTTGCAGCCCTGAGCATGTTGGAAAGCACCTTTTCCAGCAATTGGGCCATCCCAGCTTGACTGTGAGCCAGTGCTGCACTAGGGTTTGTGCGGAGCAGCAAGAGTCTCTCATTCGGTGATGGCACTCCCATAGCTGGGTCTTCTATTCCTGCTGAGTCACTGATGGTGTCAGGAAAATTTGTCTTATCAACTCTTTTGATGCAATGGAAGAGGACAGGAAAGCGGTAGAGCAATCTGGAGGATCTGCGTACTCCTGCCTCCAAGCCTGACTGGAAGTGAGGCTTGAAACCCAAACTGTCCATCGTCAAGGGAAAGATTCAATACACTCTCTAGCATGGCCTTCAGGAGAGAGTCATATTCCTTGAGTTTTGGACTGCTGAAGGCGGGGGAGCATTCCTCAGAAAATAGGTAATTTTTGGGGATTGACGGGCCCTGGTGAGTAGGTTTAGAAGGCATCGTGTGTGTCAATGTCTTTCATCCTGCTTTCCATCGACCGGAGGTCTGAGACTTTTTCCTAGAATCAGATCGATGGCATTGGACCCAAGGGGAGCACCGAGGAGAGTGCTTTTGGCTGGATCAATGGCTCGTGCTCCTGGTAAAACGGCACTAATATTCGGGATCATCTGTTGATTGGTAGAAACTATTTCACATTTGGGGGGGTTTTAAAGAAAGGCCCAGGCTTTCTCCCATGTCTTTAATTTTACTGATGTCCTCCAGGAGAGTTTCCCTGTTGTGCCAGCTAGGGTACCGTCGTCCAGAACCAGATATTGAGCTCGCTGGGGAGTGCCTCCTTGACTTCCTTGATGACCAAACAAAATAGAAAGGGGGCGAGAGGGTCCCCCTGTTGCACGCCCTCACACGAGTCAATTTCATGGTCCCCAAACATAGTTTGGAAGTCACACTATAACACGATTTTATGAAGGGATAAAGGGAAGGGAAGTTTCTATAAACTGCTTGGAGAACACATCCCTTCTGACTGAGTTGAAAACATTGGCAAAGTCCAATTTGACCAAGGCTTTTTCATAGGACATGTTTTTTTATATATACTCGTGTGCTCATGGGAGCTGCTTCACAGCCCTGTTGAACGCCGAAACCGAGCTGAGTTGGTTTCAGCCCTTGCAGCAGCCTCTTGACTCACCCTTCTTACTGCAGCCTTGGGGACTAGGCGCCGAAGGTGTTACCCACTGCAATGGGCCTGATTCCGCCATCCTTTTTCCGGAGGGCACACATGAGGCCCCCAAAAAAAAGGGTCTGATGGCCCCCTGGGACACCGCCAGCCAGCACAGGTTGGAAAATTTGGGGTTCAGACAGCAGCCTCTCTGAAACCTCACCAAGTGCTGGATTGAGTATTTGTTTTAAAGTGTTGAGGCCTTAACCGGTGAAACCTTCTGCTGAACCCTGTGGAAATGACATAGCAGCTTTATACACATCAGCACCTGTAAAGTTTAGATGTTCTACGCCTGCTGCAATGTCAGGGAGGTCAATGTTGGTACTGGAGCCCTGGGGGATGTTTTTCCTTCAGGCTTGCGCCGTGCTACGTCCTTGGAGCGATGGTATCCTCACTGGTTATAAGTCTCAAAGCTCCAATAGTATTTCCCCTTTTTTTTGTTTGCTAATTTGGGCTCTGATTTTTGAGGTGTCGGGTGTCCTGTTGTTGGCATTTGCCCGGCGGGTTTTGTCGCCCTAGGGGGAACGGACGAGGTTGTCATCCCTTGGGAATGCATTATTGCCCTAATAACATTGTTGCTAGTGACTTGTCCCCCTTGGTGGACAGCCAAACAGGGATTGCCAAAAAGCAGCAAGTTGTGCCAGGGTCTGTTGTTTGAAGGAGCATCGTTGACTTTCTTCAGAAGTCAGTGAATTTGCTAGCACTTGAGGGCGAGCTGCTTTGGGGGTGTTGTCAGAGTCCTGGTGGTGTTAATTTGATTGCAGTTTGAGGTCCTCTGTAGAGGTGAAGTCACGGTAGCTGTCGCCCTGTCTGCTGGGGGAGGCTGTTGGTTGTTCTCATTTGGAGCTTCTCCTGGACCTAGAAATCTATTGTGTGCACGGATGTTGCCAGATGTGGGATTGAGTGCACATTCCCTGTGGCACACCCGGCAGATGCCTCGTGAACGACAGCTTTGGCTCTGTCGTGAAGATTCCCTGGGAACCCGCGACTACTTGTGACATTGCTGATATCGGGGGGTGGAGGGCGCCAGCTGTGGGTGACGGGGGAAGGGCAGCATGGATGCATGGGGGATGAGGGTGGGGAGAAGCGAGCGGCGGAACTTGTAATTGGTATAAAATATAAAATATATAAAATATATATATATATATATATATATATATATATATTATATATATATATATATAATATATATATATATATCAATAAGATCACAGTAAACAGGTATTTCAGAATATTGCAAAACAACCACTCTGAAAAAATAGAGAAATTCCAAGCGCTTTGTGACTACTCACATTATCAAGGAACTATGAAAGTAAAGCATCCAAGGAACTATATAAGGGGTCTGGCCAACACCTCACTATCAAATCCCACAACGGTTAAACACCTGACGCGCGCCGATCCAACTGGATAGGTCCTTTGCACAACTCGCCCACAAACTATTCTACCCAAAAAATTTAAAAATTATTATTTGTCCAGTGTATTATTAATCTTCCCAAATTCTAATAATTATAAATGGATCAAATTTATATAAACCAAGGGAAAAATTCATATTATTGTCAAAACTGCTTTTTTTGAAACAAGATTCAATTATATTCCTGTCGACCCTGGACTGCTTGATACTACTATTCTCAACTTTTTGAAAATCAATTGGATGGTTAAAATCTCTTACATGAATAAATAGAGCATTGGAATCTTGTCCAGTTCTAATGCTATATTTATATTGTTTTAATCTTAGTTCGAGATTTTTACCATTTGACCGTAATAACTTTATCGCAAATTTTACAAGGAATCTTATAGACACATCCATCAGCATTTGGGGGAATTCTTTATCAAAAATTTTTTTACTGTATCAAGATTTTTGAATACAACTTTAATATTAAAAGTCTTAAGAAAGAAAGGGATATCAACCAAGTTTCATGGTAAGGGAGAACCAACATATTTTTAGTTGAATTAGGCTGGTTGGCCCCTTTTTGGATTGTAAAAAGTATTTCTAGCAACTTTAAAAGATTTATCAATTACATTTCTTGGATATTTTAAATCATTACCTATTTCATAAATTTTGGATATATATATAAATATATATATATAATATATATATATATATTATATATTATATATATATATATATTTATATATATATATATATGTCGTGCCGAAAAATTTTAAAACGGTCAATTAGCAAGAATTCATTTAAAATTAAGTCCCCTTTTGAAAATTTGCTCTTATACGTTTAAAGATAAAGTTTTTTTCATTTAAAGTTAAGTAAAAAATTTTTTAATTTTGCATGAAAAGAATCTTTGAAAACTTACCTAACCTTATATAACAAGAACAATTTATTTTAGCCTAACCCCAAATAAAAATATTTTAGATTTGTTTACAATAATTTAATACTAAACAAAAAACAGTGAAATATATTTTTTCGTTAGTTAGGATGATTTTGGCGAAATTATTGCATACAAAAATTTTCGCTTGTCCTATATGGCAAAAATGAGCGTTGCTATTTAAGCCAAGATGGCAAGTTCTGCCTATTCGGCACGACATATATATAAATATATATATAATATATATATATATAATTTGGATCAACAGAAGGGTGGGCGAGGGGGTCGAACCGCTGTCCGTAAATTGACAGTCCCATGCTCTACCATCCACCCTTCTGTTTATTCATCGTTCATAGACGATGTGGCCTTTAGGGAGTAAAATAAATTTACTGTTCAAGCTCCTGGGCCGAGGGAAGGAGTTAAGTTGGGTTAAAGTGTGGAGGCTAGTACACCTCGGATCACGGTACAACACCTTGTTTTGCTGGGTGCTTTGATCTTTGTAGGATTGGATGGTCCAACGGGTTAGAGGGTCGTGAATTTTTTGCTCGCCATGAGGCGGGCTAAAACAACACGGGTTCGATCCCCGTCTAGTCGCAGTGTTATTAATATATAATATAAAATTTTAAAAATATAAT
>NC_069453.1:3155747-3200350 GCF_026875155.1 Cherax quadricarinatus | reverse complement strand
ACCCCCCGGGGAGGTCCCTACCTTTCCGTCTTAAACCCAAAAATTTTACGGCAACAATCAAAACCTTTAAAATTGCCCAAATAATCTTATGCTTAAAATTTTCAGTAAGCTATAAAAAAACCCCAAACTCTTTTCCCAACATTTGGGTTTTTATTCTGGAAACGGTCGCCAGCCAGTGGCTTCTTCGCCCCTATGCGGAAAACGGGAAAGGGATGGTTTAAAATTTGAAGTAATAAAATCCATCCCTTAGCCCGCGACATTTAATTTCCCTTCAGTTTTGATAAAAGGCAGCATAAAAACCAAAAGGTCCACGTAGGGACCCGATGGGGTTTGAGGGGGAAGGGGGGATACTTCGGGGAATTGATGGGGAAGAGAGAAGAATTACACAAAAGGGAAAGTGCCGACGCAAAAACCAGAAAGAAAAAAGCTGCTGTCTTGCGGGGTCGCCCGAAAGATGTGACTGACTCTAGCCACAGTTCCTCAATTTGCCCTTTACACAGAAAACGCAAAACGATAGCTATGATATTTTAATTAATAGTGAAAAACAAAGTCAACATATTTGCGGAGATGAGGTTTAAAATTTTTCTGCCCGACAAATGGGGTTTGGGGGAGAAAGGGTTTAATCACCACGGAAAAAACCACTTTTTGTAATAAACCCTTTCTTACAGTTTATTTTTGGAAGAAACCCCCTGCACAACCTATTTCACTATTTTTTTTTGCCAAGGGTGACTCCGCCTCTCTTTTCCTCCCCCCTCATTTCCCATCAGTATATAACCCCCAATCTTCAAAAAATTTTCCCGGGCTTTTTCCATCCCCTTTTAAAAATACCATAGCAAAAACTTTCGTCCTGTAGGCAGTTGAGGAACTGGGGCCAAATTTTAGTCACATTTTTTTGTCACCTACCCAAGCCCAAACCCTTGAAGGGGAGTAGTTAAACACAAGCCTTACACAAAAACCCCCTTACAATGAAATTTTGCTGCTAAATTTTAGAGCCCGGCAATTTTCTTTTCTGTGTAGTTCCTCTTTTTCCCGGGTCATTTTTTCCCTCAATACCCCCATTTCCCCTCCTCTCCTCTAGCGGGCCCTTACCTGGGGAGCCCCTTCGGGTATCGGGCTGCACTTTTTCAAGACTAAAGGGACTCAACCCATCGACTCCGGGCCCGGAAAAAAGATTCCCGGGCCAAACTACAACTTTTTAAAAACCTTTTTCCCCTGCAAAAGACTGAAAAAGCCAGGGGCGGGCAAAAACTTTTTCCGAAAAAAAAACCCAAAAATTTTTTGGACGAGGAACTCAACTTAGAGCTTTAAAACTCCGGGCCAAATTTTTAATGGGGGTGATTGTTGCCAAATTTTGGGGCTAAGACTTTTCTTAATTTTTCCCAAAAATTTTTAAATTTTGTATAAAAAATTAAAACCCCGCCAAACAGAAAATTTTTTTAAGGGAAATTTCCTTAGTCAAAATCATTTTTTAATTTCTTTTTTTTTAATAATTGCAACATTGAGACCTGGTCTCAGACCGAACCGGGGGGCGTTTGACCCCCAAAAAACCCCCTCCCAGGTAAACCCCAGGTAAAAAAAGATTTTTAAGGGAAAGTTTTCAGGGTGGGGGGAGCTTATTATTCCGGGTTTAAAATTACTTAGGGTTTCCCTTTTGGGCCCCATTTTTTGAAAAGTTTTTTTTTTTTATTTTTTTTTCAAGAATGTTAGTTTCCCATTTCTTTTTAACCCTTTGAAACTTTGTCAACAACTCTTTTTAAATTTTGGGTTTCCTATAAATCTTTTTTTTTAAAAAAAAAAAAAGGGGGGTGGGGGGAAGTCGGGGTCTGCCCCTGGCCCTACTCTCCTTCTTTCCCCCTCATGAAAAAAAATCCCCATCAAATTCTCCCACCTTTTCCCTTTTATTTTTTTTTTCCCCTGGGTTTTTTCATACAGGGTATTTTTATTTAAAAATTTCTTTTTTCCTTTTTTAACTTGGTCTTTTTAAAACACCTCCCTTCATTTTTTCTTTTTTTTTCCCACTTTTTTCCCAAAACGGGAACCCTTGGTATTTTTTTTTTTAATTTTCCCCTTTCCGATTTTTTCCAATGCTAAAACATGAAAAAACATCATTTTTCCCCAAAAAACAACAAGATGTTGGTATAACACAGAAACTTTTAATATCTTTCAAACCTTTGTTTAAACCCATTTTCATTTATCAAAATTTAATTATTTTTCATGTTAAGTGTAAAAAAATTATATATATATAAAATCTTATATATATATATTTATAAAAATATAAAAATAATATATATATAAATTTATAAAATTTTTTTTAACCCCAACCATTTGGCCGTTTCCCCCCCAAATGCAGGGTGGTCCACCAAGGCGGGGGGGCCCGAAAAAAAAACCCTTTCCCATCTTCACTCCACACTGCCCTTGCCAGAAGGGGGGCTTTACCACATTTTTTTTAAACTGAAAACCATTAACCCCCCCTCCTTCAGAGTGGGGCACTTTACTTCCCATCTCCGGGAAACTAAAATTCCGGGCCTCCCGGGTTTTCCCTTTAACCCCTTCATAAATTTTTTACTTTGCTCACACCCCAACAGCACGTCAAGTTTTAAAAAACCTTTTTGGGTCTCCATTCATTTCCCAAAATAAAACACGCTCACGAGCCTGCTGGAAGTCCAACCCCTCGCACACAAAACCCCCTTTTAAACCCCCCCTCCCCCCAAAACCTTTCCTGGGCCGAACCCCTCCCCCCCCCCCTTCCCTTCCACTACAGACTAAATACACTCTTAAAGTCTTTCCCTTTGTTTCGCCCCCATTCTCTCTACTTTTCCCTGAACCACCTCAACCCCCCTTTTTCCCCACCCACGGGAACAACATTTTTGGTAATCCCGCCCCCCCCCCCCCCCCAAACCTTAAAAACCCTACAAATTTCCTGCATTAATTCACCCCCACACTTTGCCCTCAGACATGACTTTCTGCACTCCTCCACCCTTCCCCTTCCCCGCTGCAAATTTAAACTCATGCTTCACCCCTCAATAAAGCTTGGAAAAAACTAAACTTCTTTCTTTCCCCTCTTGTCTCCAAGGACAAAAGTTCTTTGTCTCCCAAGCCCTCCTAAGGGAAACAGCTCACCCTTTTCCCCCTCATCATTTCTGTGTTTTCACCCATCTTTCATAGACCCATCCGCTGACACGCCCCACTCCCAAATATCTGAATAAAATTCACCTCCTCCTTTACTCCTCCATCCAATCTGATACCCAAAATTTTTTCATCCCCTAACCTTTTTGTTTTTTTCCCTCATAACCTTACTTTTCCCCCGTATTCATTTTAATTTCTTCTTTTGCATACCCCAAAACCAAAAATTCACCACCAACCCTGCCCCTTCCCCTTCAGAATCCCCCAAAGAGCACAGGTCATCACAAAGAGAAAACTTTTGACAACTCCCACTTTGTGGGGTTTCCCCTTTTAATCTTTTGGCGTGAGTTAAAAGATTATATATATAAAATATAAATATATATATATAAAATAAAAAGAAGTAAAAAGAGTAGAAGGGAAAAAAAATTTGGGCCATATGGAATTTTTTAACAAAGAGAAGTGATGAAAGGGAGAGAAATAAAGGGGAAAAAAAGAGAGGGGAAAGAGGGGAGGTGAACCCAATGTAAAAAAGAGCAAATGAAGAGGGGGGTGGATTTATAAACAAATTTTGTTAAAAAATAAAAAAAGTTTTGGTTTGAGATTAACAATTTAAAAAACCGAAGAAAAAAATGTTTTGTCAGTTAAAAAAAAAAGGAGAGTTTTTAAAAAGGAAAGAGTTAAAAGGTTTTGGGGGAAGAGGGAGGGAATATTTTGGGGAAATTTTTTAAATTTTGGATGAAGATAGGGAAGCTGTGTTTTTTTCGTGTATATGGCAAGGAAGATAACATCTTAGGAGGTGGAGAAGAGCCATTTTGGAGTGTGGGGGAAGTTCTTTAGGCAGAAAGGTAAAAAAAAAAGGGGGGTTAGGCAGCCGGTTTAAATGGAATAAAAGAAAGAAATTTTTTAAAACAGGGGGATATATTTTTAAAAGGAGTGGTTGGGAAATTTAATTTTAAAAAATTTGAAAAGGAAGAGGGTAAGGTACCTGGGGAATTGGCAAGAGCTTTGCATATTTTTCCTTTGAATAAAGGAAAAGGGACAAAAAAGAGGCAAAAATTATAGGGGGATAAGTCTTTTGATTTAAAACCTGGAAATTTTTGTAGATTTTATTATTGAAAAAATTTAAGAGTAAGACGGAAAAAAGGGAAATACAATGAAAAAGGGAGGCTTTAGGAAAGGTGGGGAAAAAGGTTTATTTGTAAAACATATAAGTAAACATATTTAGATAAGGCTAAAGGGTCTTTTGGTCATTTTTTGGTTTGGAAAAGGGAAATGACAGAGTGGATAGGGGGGAAAAGTGGGAGAGGGCCCGGTTTATGGTGAAAGGGTAGGTTACGAAAGCATTTGAAGAGTTTTTAACGAGGAAGTGAGGCTAAAGTTAGAGTATTGGGAAAAAAGGGGGAAAAATTTTTTCCCAGAAAAAGTGGGCCCTTTTAAGACAAGGATTTTTGAGCCCACCATGGTTGTTAATATATTTATAGATGGGGTTGTAAGAAAAAGAAAATTTGCAGGGTCTTGGCAAAGGCATGGATTTTAAAAAAAAGAATCAAACATAAAGTGGGAGTTGCCCAACAGTTGCTCTTTGCTGATGACACTGTGCTCTTCAGATTTAAGAGAATTTTTGCAAGAATGGTGGATGAAATTTTGGGAGGGGGTTTTCCCAAAAAAAGAAATTTTAAAATGAATACAGGAAAGAGTAAAGGTTATGAGGGTAACCAAAAAAAATTAGGTAATGAAAAGAAATTGGGGTTCAGATTGGAGGAGAGAGAAAGGAGGGGGTGGAAAAGTAAACAGATTTTTGGGAGTGGGCGTGTTTGCGGATGGTCTAAAAAGAAAGAGGGGAATCCTAGAATTGAAAGACGGGAAAAGGGGAGTGGGGCACTTAAAATCCCTTTTGGGGACAAAGAACTTTGCCTTGGGGGGCAAATAGGGAAAAGTATGAGAGTAAAGTTTTTTCCAACGTCTTTTAAAAAAGGGGAGAAGCAGGGGAAAGAAAGTTTGGGGAGGAGAAAGGGTGGAGCAAGGGGGAGTCCGTCGAAAGGGGGAAAAGTTTTGGAGGGAAAAAAATGCGAGAATTTTGAAATTTTGGGGGTTTGGAGGCTGGCGGGATTAAACCAAAAAAAACCCCCCCCCCTTTTTCCCGTGGGCGAGGAAAGGGGTTTTTGGGGGTGGTTTTGACCCTGAAAAGAGAAAGGGGCGAAACAAAAGACTTAAAAAATGTATCCGCTGTAGTGGGAAAGGGAAAGGGGGGTAGGGGTCGGCCTAGGAAAAGGGTTTGGGGGGAAGGGGGGAAAGGAAAGGGTTTTTTTTGCGACGGGGTTGGACATCCAGCAGGCAAAAGCTGAGCGTGTTTGATAGGGGTGAATGGAGAACAAATGGTTTTTAAAACTTGACGTTCCCGTTGGAGGTTAGCAAAGTAACCTTTAAGAAGGGGGTTTAGGGGAAAACCGGGAGGGAAGACTTGAGCCCCGGGGAAGGGAAGTACAGTGCCTTTCCTCGAAGGAGGGGTTTTTAATGTTGCATTTAAACTGTAAGGGAAAACACCCTTTTGGCAAGACAGTGGGTGGAGTGAATATGGGAAAGTTTTTCTTTTTTTTGGGGCCCCCGGGGCCCGGTGGGGGAAACGGCCAAGTGATAAAAAAAAATATAAAAATTTTATATTATTTATTAAAAAAATATATATATAATATATAAAATAAAATTATATTTAAAAAAATAAAAATATAATATAAAAAAATATAAAATATTATTTATATATTATAAAAATAATTTTAAAACCCAAATACATACAAACATACATAAAAAAATATAAAATTAAATATATATAAAAAAATATATATAAAAATGTATGTAAGTATATAAATATTATATATAAATAAAAAAAATATATATATATAAATATATAAAATATATAAAAGGTACCACCTCTAAAGCTGGACTGGGGACCCCCATCCTCAGAGAAAAGGGAATAAACTACCTAAAAAAAACCAAGGGTTTTCCCCGGTGTTTGAAAAATTTTCTTCTCCTACCACCCCCTATAATTTTTTATTCTATTGAACATTTATTAATAAACAAAATACATTTACAGAAAAAAAAATAAACATAAATCAATGGCACAATGTTTTCAAAGATGAAAGAATTTTCCCCCAGCTCCTCCGGGCTGGACGTGGGGCCAAATAGCAGCAAGCTTTTCCCCCTTGGGTGGCGACGCTGAAACGCTGGGGAAAAAGAAAAAGTGGCGCCCTTGGGGCCCTTGGTTGGGGTCCCATGGGCTGGAACCCCCAAATTTTTTAAGGAAACTGTGGGGATTTTTTTTTTCCCCTGATCCCAAGGTCCCCTGATCCCCCTGGGACAAATTGGAAAAATGTTTCTAAAAATTTTCCCCGTACTTTCGAACTTGTACCCCTCCCTGTGGCACAGCTCCTCCCTGTCGCCCCACACGGAAAGGATATATGTCCCGCCAGTGTTTTACACACAGGAAAAAGTCCCCCTTCTAAGACTTTCCATTCTTCAAGGATAGATGGTGAACCCGTCGGGGTTTGCTGGGTTGTGGGGAATTTTTTGGGGTGCTAGTGACGGGGCCCCCCCCTCTCGGCTGGGGACCAGCTGTAGCAAAGGGTTCTCCCTTTAAAGATGCCCTTGAAACCCCAATTTTGGTTTCCTTTTCATGCCCCGCCCTTGGGTTTTTGGGAAAATTTAAAACCAAGTAAAACCGTACTGGTCTGCTTGCACTTCGCCCCCCAAATACACAAATATTTTTGTGTGAATTGGGGGGCAAGGCCAAGCCACTGCAATACGGAAGGGGGCCCTTTGGGTCGAGGGCGGGGTTTCCCCTTGCCGAAATTTGGGGAAATTTTTGGGGGGAAGTCCCCGGGGTGAAAGTGACACCAAGCCTGGAGACGGGGAAAACTCCCTTCTGATGTTTGGGGAGCCCGAAGCATTTTTGGCCAAACACCCTTTTCCCCGCAATTGGGGGGCCCTCCCAGCTTGACTGGAGCCCGCGGCCCCTAGGGTTTTTGGGGCGGAGGGAGCAAGAGCCTCATTCGGTGATGGCAAAGGCCCTAGCTTTTGGGGCTTTTATTCCTGCTGAATTTACTGATGGGTCAGGAAAATTTGTCTTTATCAACTTTGTTTGATGCAATGGAAAAGGACAGGAAAACTGGTAAAAGCAATCTTGGGAGGATCTGCGTACCCAGCCCCCCCAAAACCTGAAATGGAAGTGAGGCCCTTGCAACCCCGTCCCCTCGTCCCAAAGGGGAAAAATTTAATACACTCTCTAAAAAGGCCCTTTAGGAAGAGTCATATTTCCCTTTATTTTTTTGGGCTGCTGAAGGCTGGGGGGCAACCCCGAAAATAGGTTTGTTTTGGATAAAAGCACCTGGGGTAGTTTTAAAAGGGAAAACGTGGTTTCAAAGTCTTTCATCCCCGCTTTTCCCTCGACCGGAGGTCTGAGGGCTTTTTTCCTAGAATCAATCGATGGCATTGGGCCCAAAAAGGGGCACCCAGGAAGGGGCTATTTTCTTATCAATGGCTCGGCCCCCGGTAAAACGGCACTAAATTCCCCGGATCATTTTGTTGATTTTAGAAACTATTTCACCTTTGGTGGGGGTTTTTAAAAAAAGGCCCAGGCTTTCTCCCCTGTCTTTAATTTTACTGATGTCCTCCAGGGGAGATTTTTTGTTTTGGCCAGCTAGGGGACCGTCGTCCGGAAAACCCCAAAATTGACCGCGGGGAAATGCCTTTCCGTTTTCTTCCTTTATGACCAAACCAAAATTTGAAAAAGGGGGGAAGGGTCCCCCTGTTGCACGCCCCACACGAGTCAATTTTATGGGGCCCCAAACAAAAGTTTAGGAATCACACTATAAACATTTTAAAGAAGGGGTAAAGGGAGGAAGTTTTTTATAAACTGCTTGGAGAACAGCATCCCCTTTTGACGATTTTAAAAACATTGGCAAAGTCCCCAAAATGACCAAGGCTTTTTCATTTGGACAAAATTTTTTTTATATTTTTACTTTGTTTTGCCTGGGCAAACTGCTTCAAAAGCCCCCCTTTTTAACGCCGAAAAAACCCAGCCCGAGTTGGTTTTTCCCGCATTGCACACCACTTGAACCAAACCCTTCCCTTTCTGCAGCCCTTTTCGCTAGGCGCCCAAGGGGGTTACCCACTGCAATGGGCCCGATTCCGCCATCCTTTTTCCGGAGGGGACACAATGAGCCCCCCAAAAAAAAGGGGGCTGATGGCCCCTGGGACACCGCCAGCCAGCACAGGTTGGAAAAAATTTTGGGGTTCAAAACAGCACCTCTCGAAACCCACCAATTTCTGGATTGGGGTATTTTGTTTTAAATTTTTTAGGCCTTAAACCCCCTGAAACCCCTGCTGAAAAAACCCGGGAAAAGACATAGCAAACTTTTTACCAACACAACCGAAATTTTTAAGTTTTCAAAAGGCCCTTCCAAAGAAAGGGGGGTTTAATGTTGGAAATTGGGGGCCCTGGGGGATGTTGTCCTTTAGACTTGCGCCGTGCTACTCCCCTTTGGGGCCCCTGGTAAACCTCACAGGTTATAAGTCTCAAAAACCCCAAAAAGTATTTTCCCCCTTCTTTTTGTTTGCTAATTTGGGCTCGATTTTTGAGGTGTCGGGTGTCCTGTTGTTGGCATTTTCCCCCCGGGTTTTTTCGCCCTAGGGGGAACGGACGAGGGTTTTCATTTCCCCTTGGGGAAGATTTTTTTTGCCCCAAAAAAACATGTGTTTCTAAATGACTTTCCCCCCTTGGTGGGGAAAAACCAAACAGGGAATTGGGCCAAAAAAAGCACAAGTTTTGCCAGGATCTGGTTTTTTTGAAAGGGGCATCGTTTTTTCTTTTTTTCAGAAGGTCAGGGGAATTTTTCTAGCATTGAGGGCAGCCCGCTTTTTGGGGGGTGTTTTTCAGAGTCCTGGTGGGTTAAATTTTATTGCAATTTTAGGTCCTCTTTGAGGTGAAGTCACGGGAGCTTCCGCCCTGTCTGCGGGGGGGGCCCGTTTGGGTTGTTCTCATTTGGAGCTTTTCCCCGGAGCCTAAAAAATCTATTTGTGCACGGATTTCCAGATGTGGGGTTGATTTTCAAATTCCCTGTGGGACACCCGGCAGTGCCCTCGGAACACAGCTTTTGGGTCTGTCCCTGGGAAATTTCCCGGAAAACCCCCGATACTTGGGGACATTGCCCGAAAATCGGGGGGGGAGGGGCGCCAGCCGTGGGGGGACGGGTGAAGGGCAGCAAGGAAGCGGGGGATGAGGGGGGGGGAGAAGCAGCGGCGGAACCCTTGTAAATTTGGGGAAAAATATATAATATATAAAAATATATATTATATATATATATAAATAAAATAAAAAATATATTTTATAAAAAAAAATATAAATATATCAATAAAAAATCACAAATAAACAGGTTATTTCGAATAGCAAAACCCCCACCCTGAAAGAATAGAGAAATTCCCAAGCGCTTTTGTGACTACTCACATTATCAAGGAACTATGAAAGATAAAGCATCCAAGGAACTATATAAGGGGTCTGGCCAACACCTCACTATCAGATCCCACAAGGGTTAAACACCTGACGCGCGCCGATCCAACTGGATAGGTCCTTTGCACAACTCGCCCACAAACTATTCTACCCAAGAAAATTTAAAAATTATTATTTGTCCAGTGTTTTAAATTTAAATTTCTTCCCCAAAATTCTATTAATTATAAATGGATAAAATTTTTATATAAACCAAAGGAAATTTTCATATTAATTGAAAAAACTGCTTTTTATGAAACAAGATTCAATTATATTCCTGTCAAACCATGGACTTGCTTGATACTACTTTCTCAACTTTTAAAAAATCAATTGGATGGTTAAAATCTCTTACATGAATAAATAGAGCTTTGGGAAATTTCTTGTCCAGTTCTAATGCTATATTTATATTTTTTTAATCTTAGTTCGAAAATTTTTACCAGTTTGACCGTAATAGATTTTTATCGCAAATTTTACAAGGAATCTTATAGACCATCCATCAGCATTTGGGGGAATTCTTTATCAAAAATTTTTTTTCTGATCCCAAAATTTTTGAATACAACTTTTAAAATTAAAAGTCTTAAGAAGAGAAGGCATATCAACCAAGTTTTCATGGTAAGGGAGAACCAACATATTTTTAGTTGAATTAGGCTGGTTGTCCCTTTTTGGATTGTAAAAAGTATTTCTAGCAACTTTAAAAGATTTATCAATTACATTTCTTGGATATTTTAAATCATTACCTATTTCATAAATTTTGGATATATATATATATATATATATAATATATATATATATATATTATATATAATATATATAATATATATATAAATATATATAATGTTTGCCGAAAAATGTAAAACTGGTCAATTAGCAAGAATTCATTTAAATTAAGTCCTTTCGAAAATTTGTCTTAACGTTTAAAGATAAAGTTTTTTTCATTAATGTTAATGTAAAAAAATTTTTTAATTTTGCATGAAAAGAATCTTAGAAAAAATTACCTAACCTTATTATAACAAGAACAATTTATTTTAGCCTAACCCCAAATAAATAATTTAGATTTTTTTACAATAAATTTTAAAACTAAACAACAACAGTGAAATATATTTTTTTCGTTAAGGTTCAGGATGATTTTGGCGAAATTATTGCATACACAAAATTTCGCTTGTCCTATATGGCAAGATGAGCGTTGCTATTTAAGCCAAGATGGCAAGTTCTGCCTATTCGGCACGACATATATATATATATTATATATAATATATATATATATAATTAGGATCAACAGAAGGGTGGACGAGGGGCTCGAACCGCTGTCCGTAAATTGACAGTCCGATGCTCTACCATCCACCCTTCTGTTTATTCATCGTTCATAGACGATGTGGCCTTTAGGGAGTAAGAATAAATTTACTGTTCAAGCTCCTGGGCCGAGGGAAGGAGTTCAGTTGGGTTAAAGCTGTGGAGGCTAGTACACCTCGGATCACGGTACAACACCTTGTTTTGCTGGGTGCTTGATCTTTGTAGGATTGGATGGTCCAACGGGTTAGAGGGTCGTGAATTTTCGCTCGCCATGAGGCGGGCTAAAACAACACGGGTTCGATTCCCCGTCTAGTCGCAGTGTTATTAATATATATATATATATATATATTATATATATATATATATATATATATATATATATATATATATATATATATTCTGTGTATGTGTTATTTCTTCTTTGGGATTTACGATCGTCCATTTGGATGTATTTTTTTCCATTCTGTATATATGTTTTCTATTGTTCCTGGAATACATTTTCCTTCACGTAAAAATTTATCCGTAAGATTTTCTATTTCTTTTCACAATAAGTTATTCAAAACTGTTTGTTCTTAGTTATTCTGGATATCTTCTCTACGCAACTTTATACAGTATATCACTATCTCCTCCTACCTTCTGTGTATATCCTTTTTGGCTTAAGGTTTATTCTTCTACTCTCAGTTATTCCTGTCGTTTTAGATATCTGCTTCTCACTTTCACCTAACATAACTTCTACATTTCTATGGATGATTAGTCTGTCAGCCTGAGCATAATCTCATGAGACCAGCCTGTGAGTTACCACAAGTTGTGGCCGTGAGTAGAATCATTGGTATTACCTACTACAGCGAGGAAGCCAGAGATGGAGCTCGGTGGGGAGGTGTTAACCTGGCACCAGTAGTGTCCCTGGTCCTGCATGGTGACATTGGCGATAGTCAGCACCCAGGTGGAGCGCTGCTCCCGCTGGATGGAGATACGGGGGTTGTTGGTGATGACTTGTGTGGATACTGTCAGCACAGCACCGGTTCCCTTGTAACCCCAGGCAACCTGGAAAGTAAACCCAAAAGATAAATAACAAAAAGGTACAATACCGTGACTGGAACGATACACAAATAACCCGCACATAAAAGAGAGAAGCTTACGACGACGTTTCGGTCCGACTTGGACCATTGACAAAGTCACACTAGTGTGACTTTGTCAATGGTCCAAGTCGGACCGAAACGTCGTCGTAAGCTTCTCTCTTTTATGTGCGGGTTATTTGTGTATAAACCCAAAAGACATTGCTTTTATCCCTAATTCATTCTTGTGTACCCGCAACATCGTATTGCCAGCCACATTCAGTGCACCTAGCAGAAGCAAGCAAATGTATATACAAAGAAATATCGAGGCCACAAGGATTTGTCGCTAATGTTGGCAGTTGTCCACGAGTGTGGCCTACCTTTCAACCTGACTGCCTTAAATTATTCAGATCCAGATGGCCAATAATGTTATAAAGAAACATGGCTTATAGTCAAGTAGGCTGCCTAACTTTATTGGTCATTTGTAAAAAAGACATACCACGGGTGGGGTTAGAACCCGCGATCAGAGAGTCATAAAACTCCAGACCGACGCGTTAGCCACTGGGTCAGCTAGCTACAATAAGATTCATCCAACTAGGAGTTTTGTAAATCTCTGATCGCGGGTTCTAACCCCCACCCGTGATATGGTTTGCAATCGTGTCATTATGATTTCTGAAGTCATGTGGACATTTGTAAGGCGTCAGGTTGGCAGCTCAGCCACACTCGTGGACAGCTGCCAACATGGGTTCGAATCTTGCTGGCTAAGATTTATTTTGTATCAAGTACAGTGGACCCTCGAATTTAGTCGTGCCTTTTCTGTGTGCAAAACTAATTTTATTATCTATAAAACGTATTTTTTTGTTTAAAAAATTTCCCATGGGAAAATAAAAAAAATTTAAATAATTAAACCATCAAAAACAGAAAAACACCACAATATATTTACACAAAAAAAACAGAAAAAATGATAATTAAAAAATAGTTTTGCAATACAGAAAAGGCACGACAAAATTTCGAGGGTCCACTGTAGATTATTCTTTACAGTTATTTTTGCATACAAAAAGGCACGACTAAATTCGAGGGCACTGTAGATATATTCTCTACAGTTAGTTTTGCATACAGAAAAGGCACGACTAAATTCGAGGGTCCACTGTAGATATATTCTCTACAGTTTTGCATACAGAAAAGGCACGACTAAATTCGAGGGTCCACTGTAGATGTATTCTCTACAGTTATTATTTTTTTATTCACCCCGGTAAACTCCCTTAACCCTGCAAATATTCCCTTAAAAAGGGACAGACTTATTTTTGGAAAAATTATGGCAAAACATTTCTCCTCAACCTGTAAAAAAGGCAACTAATTTGCCCCCATAATTTAACCACAGGATATTTGGCAATTTTCGAAGGTAATTTTAATAACAACTTCATTAAACTATTTTGTTACTATTTTAAAAACTCCAACCATCCGGGTTTGAAGGCCAACTTTTGGGAAATAGATGTTTGTCTCTTGATGCCTAAATTATAAAGTGAAAAAAAATTGAATTAATTTATAAAGTAGAAAAACCCTTTTTATTTAAATTACCTGTTAGATACTATAGTAAAGATTAAACGTAACCCAACCGTTGGGGCCTAGAAACCCGGGAATCGTGACATTACCATTTTGCTTGAGTCCATTAACGGTTTGACAAAACTTTAGTGACCAAGATTATCAACAGGTGGTAGACACACCTTGTATTGTCCTAGATTATCAACAGGTGTTAGACATACCTTGTAGTGCTCTAGATTATCAACAGGTTTTAGACATACCTTGTATTGTCCTAGATTATCAACAGGTGTTAGACATACCTTATAGTGCCCAATATTATCAACAGGTGTTAGACATACCTTATAGTGCCCAAGATTATCAACAACACAGGTGAGCTTCGCTGTTCGGCCAACCTGAGCGGTTACATTCTGAATTGGAAATTCGAAAAACGGTGACTCTGTAATGGACCAAAGAAATGGTATGACTATGTACGTTAATTAATAGAATTTAACGTTATTGTTGAGGTTTAAATTTAATCCAGTTAATAAATTAACTAAATTGCATAATACTGGAAGTTAAAAATCATTAATAATCAGTAATCTGAAATGTTTTAACTGGAAAATTAATTCTAACACCTAAAATAAAAATAATTACTTTCCAAATATAATTAATACAGTGATTTTAAATTACTTTTTTAAATGAATCTCTTGCAAATGGCAGAATTTAATTCCATGATTAATCCAGTTACAGATTAATCATCCTGACATCAGTTGTTGAGAAGGTAATTGAATCAGTAATTGCTGAAGCAATTTGAAATCACCTTGAAAAAATAGGGAAACTGTTACGAGTGATGTTCTGCAGGGATCAGTGCTGTGACCTTTGTTAATGTTCTGCAGGGATCAGTGCTGTGACCCTTGTTAATGTTCTGCAGGGATCAGTGCTGTGACCCTTGTTAATGTTCTGCAGGGATCAGTGCTGTGACCTTGTTAATGTTCTGCAGGGATCAGTGCTGTGACCTTTGTTAATGTTCTGCAGGGATCAGGCTGTTTACCCTTTTTTAATGTTCGCAGGGATCAGTGCTGTGACCCTTGTTAATTTCTGCAGGGATCAGTGCTGTGACCTTTTTAATGTTCTGCAGGGATCAGTGCTGTGACCTTGTTAATGTTCTGCAGGGATCAGTGCTGTGACCCTTTGTAAAGTTCTGCAGGATCAGTGCTGTGACCTTGTTAATGTTCTGCAGGGATCAGGCTGTGACCCTTGTTAATGTTCTGCAGGGATCAGTGCTGTGCAACTCCTTTGTTTAATGTTCTGCAGGGATCAGTGCTTGTGACCCTTGTTAATGTTCTGCAGGGATCAGTGCTGTGACCTTGTTAATGTTCTCAGGGATCAGAGCTGTGACCCTTTTTTAATGTTCTGCAGGATCAGTTGCTGTGACCCTTGTTAATGTTCTGCAGGGACAGTGCTGTGATCCTTGTTAATGTTCTGCAGGGATCAGTGCTGTGACCTTTTTAATGTTCTGCAGGGATCAGTCCGTGACCCCTTTTTAATGTTCTGCAGGGATCAGTGCTGTGACCCCTTTTTAATGTTCTGCGGATCAGTCCCGTGACCCTTGTTAATGTTCTGCAGGGATTCAGTGCTGGACCCTTGTTAATGTTCTGCAGGGATCAGTCCTGTGACCTTGTTAATGTTCTGCAGGGATCAGTCTGTGACCCCTTTTTAATGTTCTGCAGGGGTCAGTGCTGTGACCTTTGTTAATGTTCTGCAGGGATCAGTCCCGTTGACCTTGTTAATGGTCTGAGGGATCAGTGCTGTGACCTTGTTAATGTTCTGGGAGGGATCAGTCGTGACCTGTTAAAGTTCTGCAGGGGTCAGTGCTGTGACCTTGTATAATGGTTTTGTAGGGATCAGTGCTGTGACCTTTGTTAATGTTCTGCAGGGATCAGTCCTGTGACCCTTGTTAATGTTCTGCAGGGATCAGTGCTGTGACCTTTTTTAATGTTCTGCAGGGATCAGTGCTGTGACCCCTTTTTTAATGTTCTGCAGGGATCAGTTTCTGTGACCTTTGTTAATGTTTTTGCAGGGGTCAGTCCCGTGACCCTTGTTATGTTCTCAGGGATCAGTGCTGTGACCTTTGTTAATGTTCTGCAGGGATCAGTGCTGTGACCTTTGTTAATGTTCTGCAGGGATCAGTGCTGTGACCCTTGTTAATGTTCTTCAGGGATCAGCGCTGTGACCTTTGTTAATGTTCTGCAGGGATCAGTGCTGTGACCTTTGTTAATGTTCTGCAGGGATCAGTGCTGTGACCTTTGTTAATGTTCTGCAGGGATCAGTGCTGTGACCCTTGTTAATGTTCTTCAGGGATCAGTGCTGTGACCTTTGTTAATGTTCTGCAGGGATCAGTGCTGTGATCCTTGTTAATGTTCTGTAGGGATCAGTGCTGTGACCTTTGTTAATGTTCTGCAGGGATCAGTGCTGTGATCCTTGTTAATGTTCTGCAGGGGTCAGTCCCGTGGGCCCTTGTTAATGTTCTGCAGGGATCAGTGCTGTGATCCTTGTTAATGTTCTGCAGGGATCAGTGCTGTGACCTTTGTTAATGTTCTGCAGGGATCAGTGCTGTGTCCTTTGTTAATGTTCTGCAGGGATCAGTGCTGTGACCTTTGTTAATGTTCTGCAGGATCAGTGCTGTGACCCTTGTTAATGTTCTGCAGGGATCAGTGCTGTGACCCTTATTAATGTTCTGCAGGGATCAGTGCTGTGAACCTTGTTAATGTTCTGCAGGGATCAGTCTTGTGGCCCTTGTTAATGTTCTGCAGGGATCAGTCCTGTGACCCTTGTTAATGTTCTGCAGGGATCAGTCCTGTGACCTTGTTAATGTTCTGCAGGGATCAGTCTTGTGACCCTTGTTAATGTTCTGCAGGGATCAGTCCTGTGACCCTTGTTAATGTTCTGCAGGGGTCGTGCTGTGACCCTTGTTAATGTTTTGCAGGGGTCAGTCTGTGACCCTTTTAATGTTCTGAGGGATCAGTCCCGTGACCTTGTTTTAAAGTTCTGCAGGGATCAGTCTTTTGACCCCTTTTTAATGTTCTGCAGGGATCGTCCCGTGACCCTTGTTAATGTTTAGGGTAAGGCTTGAACTTGTTATTTTTTCGACGTTTGTACCCGTAAGGTTCTTCAGTCAGTCGAAAGTTGTTAGGGCAGGGGTACTGGGACGAATGTAATCAGTCCCGTACCCTTAAATTTTGAGGGGATCAGTGGGGAAGACTTTTCAAAATTTTTCTCAGGGAACTATGCCTTTTAAGTTTTGAGGGGGGAACACTTTGGGTGGGCCCCGTTAATGTCTTCAGGGGTCTTTTCCCTTTGACCCTTTTTGTCTGCGGGAAGTCCTGTGACCGAAGTTTCAATAATTGTACCTTTTAAATGTTTGCGGATATGTGCTTACCCTAACAACCTGTCGTGATTTTTAATTTTTTAAATGTTACCTTTTTTAATGTTCTGCAGGGATCAGTCTGTGACCATGTTTAATGTTCTGCAGGGATCTGTGTTGTGACCCTTGTTAATGTTCTGCAGGGGTCAGTGTTTTGACCCTTTAATGTTCTGCAGGGATCTGTGCTGTGACCCTTGTTAATGTTCTGCAGGGATCAGTGCTGTTTACCCTTGTAATGTTCTGCAGGGATTTGTGCTGTGACCCTTGTTAATGTTCTGCAGGGATCAGTGCTGTGACCCTTGATAATGTTCTGCAGGGATCAGTGAATGTTTACCTTCGTAATGTTTCGCAGGGATCAGTGCTGTGACCCTTTTTAATGTCTAGGGAATCAGTTTTTGGACTTTTTTAAATGAGAAAATTGGATGACACTTTAGAGGTAAATATTTGAGAAAATAAGGGTTTGTTGATGACACTTTTGAGGGTTAATTAAATTTTTGGATGAGGACACTAGAGGGGTATTTGGAATGATCTGGATGAGGACACTAGAGGGGTTTGGAATGATCTGGATGAGGACACTAGAGGGGTTTGGAATGATCTGGATGAGGACACTAGAGGGGTATGGAATGATCTGGATGAGGACACTAGAGGGGTTTGGAATGATCTGGATGAGGACACTAGAGGGGTTTGGAATGATCTGGTAGGACACTAGAGGGGTTTGGAATATCTTGGGTGAGGGCAAGAGGGTTGGAATGATTGGATGAGGACACTAGAGGGGTTTTATATGATCTGGATGAGGCACAAGAGGGTATGGAATGATCTGGATGAGGACACTAGAGGGTTTGGGAAAGATCTGGATGAGGACACTAGAGGGGCATGGGAAATGATTTGAAATCGAGGACACTAGAGGGGTTGGAATGATCTGGATGAGGACACTAGAGGGGTTTGGAATGATCTGGATGAGGACACTAGAGGGGTTTGGAATGATCTGGATGAGGACACTAGAGAGGGGTTGGAATGTTGGATGAGGACACTAGAGGGGTTTGGAATGATCTGGAGAGGGCATAGAGAGGTTTGGATTGATCTGGATGAGGACACTAGAGGGGTATGGAAAAGATCTGGATGAGGACACTAGAGGGGTTTGGATTGATCTGGATAAGGGAATAATTTTGGGAATGCGGATGAGGCCCCAAGTTGGTAAACAATATCATAAGCTTAAATCCCGGGGGAAAAGAATTTAAACTATGGAACTTGAGGGGTAAATTGGATAGGAACTTTTTCGGGGGGAATGCTGGAAAAAAATCATGAAATCCCGGTGTAACAAAAAAGGGAAGGAAACTGGAATGAACACTAGAAGGGGGTAAAATTCTGGTTTAAAATAAGGTTTGGAAACGGTAAATAAAAAGTCTTATAAGGATAGAAATTAAGTTTGGAATGAACTAGTAGGGGTATATTATATAACGTGGGTCAGTTCTGGTAAACACTATAGGTGGGATTGGTATCTGATAACACAAGGGAAGATAAGGGCAAAGGGAAGGTATCTGTATTGAACACTTAGAAAACAAAAACCTAGGGTTGGGGTTGAGAACCGGGGGTAGAAAGTCGGAAGACTCAGAGGGTGGAAAAGACTGGAAAGGGCACTAAGGGTTATGGTTTTTCTTGAGGCCGGTCATTACGGGTGTGACATGGGGTTTACGAAAACACTAAGGAAAGGGAATTGAATCTTTGGGGAAAAGGGGTTTAAAAATTGGTATAAAAGGGGATTGTTGAAATATAAGAAACAAGGGTATGGTTATTGGGGTCAAGGGAGGAATATTGGGTTAGGGAAAGGATATAAAAAATTTTTGTTTTAGGAATGATTAAAAGTTTAAAACCTTTAAAAGGGTTAAATCTATGGCATAAGATGAAATATAAATATGAGGGCCTGGTGCGGATAGGACACTGGTTTCTGCGTGAGGCACCCAATATTAAAATTTTTGGGGGCCGGAGTAAAAATTATCTTTGAGCACCAAGGGGAGGTTTCTTAAACTAGATGGATGGGGTCTAGATTACCTAATTAGAATGTCCATTAGGACACTAAGATGGAAAGAAATCGATGAGGACACTGAGGTTTAAACTTTAATTTTTATTTGGTGGCAAACTTCTGGAAATTTCCCTTAAAACCTTGGGAAAGAAATTTTAAATGCGTTAAAATTTGAATTTGTCCTCCAATCCTTTACTATGTAAACCTGGTTGAAAATTTCCCTTAATCTCTAAAAGGACAATTACTTTTTAAACAAGAAAGTAAATAAACCTTGGTTTAAATTAAATTTTTGGTCTGACCAGGGGGTTTCCAAAATTCCCCGGGTGCTGCCAAACCTTTATGGGGTGAACGTAAATTTTAGTAATAAAAATGAAAGGTTTTTTCCATGTTGAAATACGAAACCAGGTTGAACCCATAGGAGTCGCAAAATTTGGACCGTTTTGGGCCAATGGTCCACCCCAGAATGTGTCGGTTTTTTTCAACCCCATTGCCTTTCCTAGACTGTTTCAAAGGTAACATTGAAATTACCTTTAAAACTTAAAAATTTGGTAAATAATTTAAATAAAACCCGATTGGAATTTCAATTGGGTGAATTTAAAATTAGAAAAAAATTTTAATTTCCCCGGTTGAAAGAAAAGCCAAAAACTCTTAAGTTATACATGTTAATTAATAAATATTTGAACCCGTGCATTGATTCACGGGACTGCGGGCTAGGACCCTATTTATTCTTGCTGGTTAGTCAATATACGAAGCACAATTCACGGCTGTAGGGATGACCCTTTTAACCCCCACTTTCCCCTTTGAACCACACCTTGTCACTGGGTTTCAAAGTTTTTCTTTCCCCCCTTGGGTTTTTCCATGGATATTTTTAAATTCTTTTTGTCCTCCACCTTTCCTTCTAAAGGGGTTGGAATTCAAAACTCCTCTTAAACCCCTGTGAACAAAAAGATTATTAATTTCCCCTTTTGTCCTTCCAATGTTGGTTTAATACCCCTTGCTATTATCGTTAGATTCCGGTATCAAAACTTGAAGGATTCCTTTTTAAAGGGCGAACCCGGTTGCCCCCTTTTGTAGCATTTTGGGTTTGGGGACCCAAATTTCTCTGTATTTACTCCCTCCCCACCTTTTCTTGACGGTTGTCTTGATTACTCCTACTCTGTTGGCTTATTTTTCCTTCCCCAGTCTTCTGATGGGACGTTTTGGGGGTTTAAAATTTCCCAAGCCCATAATTTCCCTGCCTCTTTTAATTCTTTAAAAAACCATTTCGGCATTTTCAGCTTCTCTAAGCTCCGTATCCTAGCTTCTGCAGCTTGTAGCTCCCACTTCTCGCACTCCCACAGCCATCCTCTCCTGTATTTTAATGTTAAGCTATTCTAGCCTCCTTTCTCACCCTTGTTCCTTTCCATGAGTTCTGTTGTCCATTCTTCCTTCACAGACTCATCCTCGGTTCCCTACTTCCCGTCCCACTTCCTGTGATCCCATTTTTTTTTGCAAGTTACAATGAAATGTAAAGCTTATGTACATTTGTGTGTGTGTGTGTGCGTGTGTGTGTGTGTGTGTGTGTGTGTGTTTGTGTGTTTGTGTTTGTGTGTGTGTGTGTGTGTGTGTGTGTGTGTGTGTGTGTGTGTGTGTGTGCGTGCGTGTGTGTGTGCGTGCGTGTGCATGTGTGTATTCATCTAGTTGTACTCACCTAGTTGTGGTTGCAGGAGTCGAGCCACAGCTCCTGGCCCCACCTCTTTATTCATCACTACTAGGTCACTTTCTGCTCTGAGATTTATCATACCTCCTCTTAAAGCTATGTACAGTTTCTGCTTCCACTACATCACTTCCCAGACTATTCCTCTCCGTCACAACTCTTAGACTGAAGAAATACTTCCTGACAGCCCTGTGAGTCATCCGAGTCTTCAACTTCTAATAATGATCTGTTGCTGTGTCCCATCTCTGGAACATCCTGTCTCTGTCCACCTTGCCAATTCCTCTCAGTATTTTATATGTCGTTGTCATATCCCCCCTATCTCTCCTGTCCTCCAGTGTCGTCAGGTCAGTTTCCCGTAACCTCTCCTCGTAGTATATGCACCGTAGCTCCGGGACTAGTCTTGTTGCAAACCTTTGCACTTTCTCTAATTTCCTTACATTCTTGGCTAGGTGTGGGTTCCAAACTGGTGCTGCATACTCCAATATAAGTCTAACGTACACGGTGTACAGAGTCCTGAACAATTTCTTATTGAGATGTCAGAATGCTATTCTCAGGTTTGCTAGGCGCCCATATGCTGCAGCAGTTATTTGGTTGATGTGTCTCAGGTGATGTGCCCGGTGTTATACTCGCCCTAAGGTCCTTTTCCTTAAGTGAGGTTTGTAGTCTCTGGCCCCGTGGACTGTACTCCGTCTGCGGTGTTCTTTGCCCTTCCTAAATCTTTATGACTTTGCAGTTGGTGGGGTTGAATTCCAGGAGCCAATTGCTGGACCAGGTCTGCAGCCTATCCACATCCCTTTCTAGTTCTGCCTGGTCCTTGTCCGAATGAATTCTTCTCATCAACTTCACATCATCTGCAAACAGGGACACTTCTGAGCCTATTCCTTCCGTCATGTCGTTCACATATACCAGAAACAGCACTGGTCCTAGGATTAACTCCTGTGGATCCCCGCTCGTCAGAGGGGTCCACTCTGACACCTCGTCACGTACCATGATTCGCTGAGGTCTTCCCGACAGGAATTCCCTGATCCATTGCAGTGACTTCCCTGTTATACCTCCCTGGCCCTCCAGCTTATGCACTAATCTCTTGTGTGGAACTATGTCAAAAGCCTTCTTACAGTCCAAGAAAACGCAATCTACCCACCCCTCTCTCTCTTTGTCTTACTGCTATCACCCTGTCAGTAAACTCCAGTAGGTTTGTGACACGAGTTTTCCCGTCCCTGAAACCGTGCTGGTTGTCGTGGTAAGCTCATTCCCTTTCTAGGTGCTCCACCACTCTTCTGATAATGTTCTTCGTGACTTTGCCTACTATACATGTCAGTGACACTGGTCTTTAGTGCTTCTTGTCTGTCCCCTTTTTTTTAAATTGGGACTACATTTGCTGTCTTCCGTGCCTCAGTCTCCCTGTTTCGATAGATGTGTTGTAGATTGGTTTTAGTGGCATATGTAGCTCCTCTGCTCTCTCTCTCAGAACCCATGGAGAGATGTTATCCGGCCCCATCGCCTTTGAGGTATCTAGCTCATTTAACAGCCTCTTCATTTCTTCCTCGGTTGTATGTATTGTGTCCAACACTTGATGGTGTTCCCTTGGGTACAACTCTTTCCTCAGCTTCCTTGCATATTGTTGTCACATATTCCATCATCTCATTTACTGACTTCCCTGTCAGTGCTCTGTCGCACTGAACCTTGTGCAGGAAATTCTTCATGCCACTGTAGCCCTCTCTTGTAGTTTGGCTTCGTTCGTCCTGCCCTTCCTGCTTCCCTCTCCACTTGTAACTCTATTATGTATTCGAAGCTCAGAACCACATGTTCACTGGTCGCGAGGGGTCTTTCATATGTGATGTCGCCAATATCTGCACTACTCAAGGTGAATACTAGGTCCAGTCTTGCTGGTTCATCCTCTCCTCTCTCTCTGGTAGTGTCCCTTACGTGTTGGTACATGAGGTTTTCCAGTACCACCTCCATCATCTTAGCTCTCCACGTTTCTGGGCCCCAGGTGGCTCTAAGTTCACCAAGTCAATTTCTTTGTGATTGAAGTCACCCACAATCAGTAGCTTGCTCGCATGAGCCCTTCTGGTCACTACAGCCAGTGTGTCAACGATCGCTCTGTTACTCTAATAATACCCTTGCCTTGGCCTCCTGCTGTTCTGTGGTGGGTTATACATCACTGCAACTACCATCTTGGGACCTGAAGACTGAAGTGGTTCTACTGTGTAGTCTCTTGCTTCTCCTCTAACTCCTCTCTCCAGTTCTTCAAAATCCCATTGGTTTATGACGAGCAGTGCCACTCCACCATCCCCTCTTTTCCCTTTGCCTTTCCTCAGGATCTGATATCCCATTGGAAAGATGGCATCTGTTATTATTCCTGTGAGCCTGGTTTTGGTGAGAGCTATGATGTCTGGTGATGCCTCTTTGATTCTTTCATGCCACTCCTCCCACTTATTCGTTATTCCATCAGCGTTGGTGTACCATACCTTCAGTTTCCTCTCCAACACTGTTCTGGGGGTCTGTGTGGTTGGGGACGTGGTAATGTGCTGTGGGTCTCGACAGCATATTGTGGAGTGGGGGCTGTGTGAATTGTGGATTGTGTTGGGATGCTTGTTTGGCTGTGGGGCTCTGATGGTGATTTTGTGTGTGTGTGTGTGTGTGTGTGTGTGTGTGTGTGTGTGTGTGTGTGTGTGTGTGTGTGTGTGTGTGTGTGTGCGTGCGTGTGTTTATGTAGGTGTGTGTATGTGTTTAGGGTTTTGAATATGTGTGTGTGTGGGGGGGGAGTTCGTGTGTTGCAAGGGTTGAATCATAGTCCCTGGCTTGTGTGTGGGTGTACATGTGTGGGAGAATGAGTGAGGATGTTTGAGTGAGGTTTTATTATAATAATAGATTTTGTGGGTGTGGATCTCTGGTAGAGGTGAATTATGTTCTTCGTAAATAATGACTTTGCTTTTTTGAGATCTTGGCACACAGGCAGTATGTTTAAATTGGCCTGGGCCAGCCAGGTCCATGCCCACGAGGGAGAGAGAGCACACTTGTTGTCTGTAGGCTGTCAGGTGCGTAAGTGAGGCAGAGAGAGGGTAGAGCAGTTTGAGCACAGTAGGCCTATGGCCTCTTGATATCAGCACCAGCATAACGTAAAATATAAAGGCGATGCAACGCGAAATATAAACCTCGTGATAAGTGACTGAAAAAAACTGGGTCTCTCTCTCGCAAGAACAGAGCACAGAACACAAAATTAAACATAGACACAAAAAACCTACAAAGAAGGAAAAAAAAGGGAGTGTGCTGAAATATCATGGAGCCCGGCCATGGGGCAGGCTCATCTGGTGCTTGCCTGGTCAGCCAGGCTGTTGCTGCTGTAGGCTAGCTACCCCACATATCCATCACAGTCTGGTTGATCTGGTACCTGTTGAAGATACTTGTCCAGTTTTCTCTTGAAGGCTTCTGCACTTGTTCCAGCCGTGTTTCTGATATCTTCTTTTCAGATGTTGAATAATCTGGGGCCACGAATGTTGATACAGTGTTCCTTTGTTTTGCCTACAGCACCCCTGCTCTTAACTGGGTTTATTTTGCATTTCCTCTCATATCTCTCACTACAGTATGTTATGGCATTGTGCAGATTTGGGAGCAGGCCCTCAAGTACTTTCCAGGTGAATATTGTCATGTATCTCTCCTCCTCTCCAATGAGTACATGTAATCTTTGAAGGCATCAGTGCATGCATCGCTGTGGACACTGCAGACATCGCTGTGGACACTGCAGACATCGCTGTGGACACTGCAGACATCGCTGTTGACACTGCAGACATCGCTGTTGACACTGCAGACATCGCTGTGGACAGTGCAGACGTCGCTGTTGACACTGCAGACATCGCTGTGGCTGAGCTGTGACGTAACAGGGTACAGTCTCGTTCAGAATAAGTAAGGAAAGTTTATTCAGGTACAGTATACACAAATACAGTCACATAGATTATCTTACATAACAGCATGTGTGTAGAGAACTTAGGATAACCGAAAAAAGTCAGTGGCTTATTTCCATTGAGGTCCTTTAGGATGACGCAGGCGTTGTCGAGTAATCGCTGCAGGGTTCACTCACCGTGTGGCACAACCTGGTGGTGCCCTTGAGTGAGGCGTCGTCAGTACTCAGCAACTGGGCAGGGCTCAGGAGGACATTCCTCTACTGGTACTGTCGCTGGAGCCATCACTGCCGGGAGCTTGGCACAGCAGAGCTTAGTGGCGCCGGCGAGAGTGGATCAGTCGTAGGGGGCGACGACTATGACGTATGTGGGAATCATAGCAGCATACATCATAACTATAGTGAGCGGGCTAGTAGTCAAAGTGACATAATACTTTGTGCAGGCTGTTTACTGAAGCCATAACACGAATCAGGCAGTTGCTACTGCATCTTCTGATCAGGTTGGGAGTCAGAGCGGAGATTAGGCTGAGCATCCCCAGACTGGTTTCTACTCATAACTGTAATCTGACGGTCAGGAGGTAGAGTAATTCGAGTCTCTATGGGGAGTCGTAGCATGGACGACTCTGAGTGGTGCCTTCGAGATCGGCGAGCACAAGTACTTTCTAGACACGGGGGCTGACTAGTGTCAGTTGTTAAACGGTCACGACAGATGACATGTAACACGAGTGTGTTATTAGGGACGCACGGACACTTGCACTCCAGCACTGTACATGCGGTTACAACTAGCAAATGATGCTTTCCTGTGCAAAAATCGACACTAAAGCATTCACGAACATGTGAGAACACAAGTAAAGGAACACTGACTGAGAGGAATTAACACATGACATATTTTCTGTCAATCGTTCTGGACAATACTAAATACAAATTGCTGACTATGAAACTATACCACTGTCGATGCGACATCATGTGGTGATGTCAGGCGTGACGTCGTGAGTGCTGTCGTTTGGTGACATTGCGAGGTGTCGTCAGGGCAGACAACCTGGGGTGACGTCAGGCAGACGTCCTGGGGTGGCGCCCTGGAGTGCCATTGCGAGATGACGTCGTGCAGACGTCCTGGGGTGACGTCGTGAGATAACATCAGGCAACAAACAACATGTGGTTTTGGACATCTGTCTTGGTAACCCACGTGGCTTGTAAATCCATGTGGCTTGTAGATACACATGGCTTGGAGATCCATGTGGCGTTAGCCATACGTGGGTTTGTTCTCCACATAGCTTCGAGTGACCTCGGTCACATGGATACACAGCTCTAGCGAGAATTCACAGGGAATTCAGCAAGAAAACAGCAGAGAAAGTGGGTAGCGGTAAGTGGTGTGAGGTAGCAAGACTACTTCAGACACACACGTGGAGATTCAACCACACTGGACGCACAACACTGCGAAACTCACCTCTGACTTGCTGAAATAGCCATGCTGAGCTGAAACAACAGCAGCAACATATAGTTAATGCTGAGTGATTTGAAAACAGTGAGGGTCGTTGTGGAGTCACAGGGGACGCCACTAAGATTTCTCGAAGAAATTCGGCAAATTTCGGCCTGGATCCTGCTTGAATCTGTGTCTGGAGATGGAGAGTGACAAACATTACATCAGGAGAATGAGTTGAAAGACGGATGCTGCGTGCACGGGGCGATGAAGTGGAGACATCTTAATCATCTTCCTCTCTCCGAGCAGCTGCTGTGACCACCGCAAAGCCACCAATATACCCGGAGTGTACCTGGGTAGGGTTTCGGGGGTCATTGCCTCCTTGGCTCGGTCTGAGACCAGACCTCGTGGTGAATCAAGGTCTGATCAACCAGGCTGTTACTGCTGGCCGCACGCAAACTGACGTACGAACCACAGCCCGGCTGGTCAGGTACTGACTTTAGGTGGCTGTCCAGCCCCTTCTTGAAGACAGTCAGGGGTCTATTGGTAATCCCCCTTATGTATGCTGGGAGGCAGTTGAATAGTCTTGGGCCCCTGACACTTATTGTGTTGTCTCTCAGTGTACTCGTGGCGCCCCTGCTTTTCACTGATTTGTACTTTATTATCTAGGTCATTTGTCTCCGTCTTCCGCCACATACATCACATTCAAGTTGTCTTATTAAATTGTGGTTCACTCCTCCCTTTTTTTGAGTTAGGGCGCCTAGTAATTCGCTTCAAGGGTTGTTAACTGACGCTGACACGACTAGTGTTCACTGTAGTATTCTTGGGTAGGTCACTAAACACTAATATTCATTGATCACTAATGTTGATATTACTCCCGTGTACTCACGTAATTGTGGCTGCAGGGATCGAGTCATAGCGTGTGTGTGTGTGTGTGTGTGTGTGTGTGTGTGTGTGTGTGTGTGATGTAAGCAAGCACCTAGTTGTACTTACATAATTATGGTTGCAGGAGTCGATTCATAGGGCGTGTGTATTTGTGTATGAATGTGTGTGTGGTTGTGTGTATGCCTGTGTGTATGCCTGTGTGTATGCCTGTGTGTATGCCTGTATGTGTATACATGTTATGCGTGTAATTATTTCTGTAATCCCAGTATAACCCCACTAATTTGAAGTGATTTTGACCCACTGTTTCTAAGAACTGAGTAAAGTGGTGGTAGGTTGAGTGTGTGTTATTTAGGTGATAATGCAACGCCAGTGACATGCATACGATGTATTTCTTCCTCAATAAACATTAAAGAATGTAAGGCGCCTGTAACATTCATTACATGTATGAACGATGGTACGGTACCTTAAATTTCACCCACTTAGGCGACTGTAACTTATGACGAATTTACAGTTAGACCTGGACGATTAACAAGTCCGACTTGGACGTATTAATGTCCAAGCCAGACCGAAACGTAACCATAACTTTGTCTCCTAAAAGGGCGCGGGGTATTTGTGTCTATCGCACCAGCCACAGTAGCGTGACTTGAAGATTATGTACCTTGTAGTTAATCCATATATGAGAGAAGGAACGATACTTTACAAATGGAAAAAGGAAACAAGAGAAAGTATTATGATAATAACTAAAATAATAGAGCAATATATACAATATATACAAGGTTAAGCATTCGAGAAAGAGAGTTATTACCGAAAGAATAATGAGATACAAAACAGGTTTGCATAATAATGGTTTTTAAACAGACTGACATGTGTGGACCAAGTGTTTACATTAAGACATAATTTGCAACACTTACACGAGGGGGAAAAGAGTTGCTTTTTATCCATTTAATTATCTGAAAATGACGTAGAAGAGAGGATAGAGAAGCGATGGGGTCAGTGTGTGTGAATCATGAGGGCGGCAGTGACATGAGAGGTTGAGAACTGAGGAAACTTGACACCTTAAAAGATAAAGAGACATGTAAAGGTCTAAACGTTACCTTTACTCTTTACTGACAACACATTTCGCTGGATTATTATTATTATAATCAAGGGGAAGCGCTAAACCCGGAGGATTATACAGCGCCTGGGGAGGGATGTGGAAGGCATTCAGGCTTAATTCAAGGAACTGGAGCACAGATCCAATTTCCTAAATCAAGAGCCCCTCACCAACATCAAGGAACCTTCCTTGAGGGGTGCACATTTCGCTGGAGTGATTCAGATGGGAGGTTACACATTATCTAAGCTAGTCTGTTAAGGACCGTGTAGGAATGATGCTTAGAATTAACTAATCAGAACAGGAAAGGGTAAGATGATGAAAGTAACAAGACAAAGCAACTGGAAACAATTTTAGTAAAAAGGTGTATAGAAAATGAGAATATATTAAAAATACACCGAATCCCCTCTTGAAAAATCACATCATTTTGATAAAAATGTAATAGATATCCCCCCAGATGTGTCAAAACATACTGTGGAGTTACCTTAATTACGGAATATCACTACCCAACTAATTATACCACGCTGATTTCTAATGATCTTAAGCCAAAGTTAGTAATCGTTTTTATAAGGGTCACATCCGATAGGAAATCTTTCCCATAGATTAGTTAGGTCCTTTGATGTAACTAATTACATGCTGGAAGACGAGATCATGCACACTGTGAAGTGGAGGACATGCATCCGAGGCCTCACTTACTGCAAGGTTGTAGGTCTTACCCTTGAGAAATAGGCTGGTGTCTAGGGTAATGGGTCCCTCCCTGCGGTTTCTAAGTCCCATGTCATTATCTGCAAGAAGAAATTGTTAGTTGTAGATATGCTTCTAAGTATATTTCTTAGATGTGCAACGTATATTGATGTTGCACATCTGTCGTGATGTGCAACATCACGACAGATGTTCAACACGACAGATACAAATAGCGCATAATGCGCCCAGTCATACATACGTACACACACACGCGCGCGCGCACACACACACACACACACACACACACACACACACACACACACACAAACTGCAAGCCTGGTCCAGAAACTGGCTCCTAGATTTTAACCCCACCAAGTGCAAAGTCATGAAGATCGGGGAATTGCAAAGAACACTGCAGACAGAGTATAGGCTAGGCGGCCACAGGCTGTAAACCTCACTCAAGGTAAGGATCTAGGGGTGAGTATAATACCGAGTATATCAACCAGATAACTGTTGCAGCATACCTAAGAATGGCATTCCGGCACGTCAGTATTCAATCAGGACTCTGTACATCGCGTACATCAGGCCCATACTGGAGTGTGCAGCACCGGTTTGGAACACACACGTTTAGAAATTAGAGAATGTGTAAAGGTTTGTAGCGACACTAGTCTCGGAGTTAAGGAGCATCTTCTGCCACGAGAGGTTGACGGAAATCAACCTGACGATACCGGAGGACAGAAGAGAGGGGGGCACATGATAACAACTTGTAAAATGCTGAGAGGAACTGAAAATGTGGACAGACAGGATGTTTAGATTATTATAATAAGAAGCGCTAAACCTACTAGGGTTATGCAGCGAAACAAGGATGTTCCAGAGATGGGACACAGCAACAAGGGGTCACAGTTGGAAGTTGAAGACTCGGATGAGTCACAGGGATGTTAGAAAGTATTTCTTCAGTCATAGAGTTGTTAAGGAAGTGGAACAGTCTGAGAAGTGATGTAGTGGAGGCAGGATCCATACATAGCTTCAAGAAGAGGTACGACAAGGCTCGGGGAACAGGGGGAGAGTGGATCTATTAGCGAGCAGTGAAGAGGCAGGACCAGGAGCTACGACTCCACCCCTGCAACCACAATTAGCTGAGTATGTACACACACACACACACACACACACACACACACACAGGTGGTACTGGAAAACTTCATGTACCAACACGTAAGGGACACTACAAGAGAGAGAGGAGAGGATGAACCAGCAAGGCTGGACTTAGTATTCACCTTGAGTAGTGCAGATATCGAGGACATCACATATGAAAGACCCCTTGGGGCCAGTGACCATGTGGTTTTAAGCTTCGAATACACAGTAGAGCTACAAGTGGAGGGAGAAGCAGGAAGGCCAGGACGAATGAAGCCAAACTACAAGAAAGGAGACTACACAGGAATGAGGAACTTCCTGAATGGGGTTCAGTGGGACAGAGAACTGGCAGGGAAGCCAGTTAATGAGATGATGAAATATGTAGTAACAAAATGCAATGAGGCTGAGGAGAGGTTTGTACCCAAGGGTAACAGGAATAATGAAAAAGCCAGGATGAGCCCATGGTTTACCCAAAGGTGCAGGGAGGCAAAAACCAAGTGTGCTAGGGAATGGAAGAAATATAGAAGGCAAAGGACCCAGGAGAATAAGGAGAGCAGTCGTAGAGCCAAAAATGAATAAGCACAGATAAAAAGGGAGGCCCAAAGACAATATGAAAATGACATAGCAGCGAAAGCCAAATCTGACCAGAAACTGTTGTACAGCCACATCAGGAGGAAAACAACAGTCAAGGACCAGGTAATCAGGCTAAGGAAGGAAGGAGGAGAGACAACAAGAAATGACCGTGAAGTATGTGAGGAACTCAACGAGAGATTCAAAGAAGTGTTCACAGAGGAGACAGAAGGAGCTCCAGAAAGACGGAGAGGTGGGGCACACCACCATGTGCTGGATACAGTGCACACAACCGAGGAAGAAGTGAAGAGGCTTCTGAGTGAGCTAGATACCTCAAAGGCAATGGGGCCAGATAACATCTCCCCATGGGTATTGAGAGAGGGAGCAGAGACGCTATATGTACCCCTAACAACAATATTCAATACATCTATCGAAACAGGGAGATTGCCTGAGGCATGTAAGACAGCAAATGTAGTCCCAATCTTTAAAAAAGGAGACAGACATGAAGCATTAAACTACAGACCAGTGTCACTGACATGTATAGTATGCAAAATCATGGAGAAGATTATCAGGAGAAGAGTGGTGGAACGCCTAGAAAGGAATGATCTCATCAACAGCAGCCAACATGGTTTCAGGGACGGGAAATCCTGTGTCACGAACCTACTGGAGTTCTATGACATGGTGACAGCAGTAAGACAAGAGAGAGAGCGGGGTGGGTGGATTGCATATTCTTGGACTGCAAGAAGGCGTTCGACACAGTTCCACACAAGAGATTGGTGCAAAAACTGGAGGACCAAGCAGGGATAACAGGGAAGGCACTACAATGGATCTGGGAATAATTGTCAGGAAGACAGCAGCGAGTCATGGTACGTGGCGAGGTGTCAGAGTGGGCACCTGTGACCAGCGGGGTCCCACAGGGGTCAGTCCTAGGACCAGTGTTGTTTCTTGTATTTGTGAACGACATGACTGAAGGAATAGACTCTGAGGTGTCCCTGTTTGCAGATGACGTGAAGTTGATGAGAAGAATTCACTCTATCGAAGACCCGGCAGAACTACAAAGGGATCTGGACAGGCTGCAGACCTGGTCCAGCAATTGGCTCCTGGAGTTCAATCCCACCATGTGCAAAGTCATGAAGATTGGGGAAGGGCAAAGAAGACCGCAGACGGAGTACAGTCTAGGGGGCCAGAGACTACAAACCTCACTCAAGGAAAAAGATTTTGGGGTGAGTATAACACCAGGCACATCTCCTGAAGCGCACATCAACCAAATAACTGCTGCAGCATATGGGCGCCTAGCAAACCTCAGAACAGCATTCCGACATCTTAATAAGGAATCGTTCAGGACCCTGTACACCGTGTACGTTAGGCCCATATTGGAGTATGCGGCACCAGTTTGGAACCCACACCTAGCCAAGCACGTAAAGAAACTAGAGAAAGTGCAAAGGTTTGCAACAAGACTAGTCCCAGAGCTAAGAGGTATGTCCTACGAGGAGAGGTTAAGGGAAATCAACCTGACGACACTGGAGGACAGGAGAGATAGGGGGGACATGATAACGACATACAAAATACTGAGAAGAATTGACAAGGTGGACAAAGACAGGATGTTCCAGAGATTGGACACAGTAACAAGGGGACACAGTAGGAAGTTGAAGACACAGATGAATCACAGGGATGTTAGGAAGTATTTCTTCAGCCACAGAGTAGTCAATAAGTGGAATGGTTTGGGAAGCGATGTAGTGGAGGCAGGATCCATACATAGCTTTAAGCAGAGGTATGATAAAGCTCACGGTTCAGGGAGAGTGACCTAGTAGCGATCAGTGAAGAGGCGGGGCCAGAAGCTCGGACTCGACCCCCGCAACCTCAACTAGGTGAGTACGCGCGCACACACACACACACACACAGATAGAGGGGATATGATAACGACATACAAAATACTGAGAGGAATTGACAAGGCGGACAGAGACAAGATGTTCCAGAGATGGGACACAGCAACAAGGGGACACAGTTGGAAGTTGAAGACACAGATGAATCACAGGGATTTTAAAGGGAAGTATTTCTTCAGCCACAGAGTTGTAAGGAACGGGAATTTAGTCGGGGAAAGGTGATGTATGGAGGCGGATCCATACATAGCTTTAAGAAGAGGCAGAAAAAAAGTTTCATGGAGCGAGAAGGGGTGACCCGAGTATTTGGCAGTGAAGGGCGGGGCAAGGGGCTGGAATCGACCCCTGCAACCAAAATTAGGGGGAGCACACACACACTAAGATTACTTTTTTTCCCTAAAAAAACTTTAAAAAGAAAGAAATTTTTGTGCATACCAAGTTTTATTTTTGTTATATTAATCACTTTAACTCGTTTTTTAAAATGGCCCCAACACTTAAAACTAAATTTCCAGCACTTAAAAATTGTATGAGAGTTTTTCCAGGTTTAAAAGTGGAAATGACCCTAATACCAACAACACTTGCAAAAGGGGAAACCCCAGGGCATAAGATTTTGGCTTAAAAATGCTACAAATAAAATTACTGAACCCACAAAGGGCCCTTCGGTGCCCTCGGACACAACGCCCCGTTTTTCGGAATCCTTTGGAAAAATAAAGCAAAACTTTAACATAATGTGCCCTTTGATGCATTTTAACAGTGTTTTTTTTTTTTGTTTACCCAGCGGGACACCCCATCTCAAACAATTGTCGGTAAACAAGTTGAAGATTGGGGAAACTTATGAATTTTTTTGGGAAAATTTTTTATTAAAAAATATAAAAAATAAAAATTTAATATAATACTTTATTTCCCACAATACATGTACAAGGTATACCCCCCTAGCTGAAAAACAATGACATTTTTTATATAAAAAAAAAAGCCCCTTTGTTATGCCCCCGCATTTCGGTACTTTTGGGGCCCAAATTTGGGGTTCATTTTGCCCCCGGATGCGCCCCACCCCAAGTGACTAACCCCCCAGGTCCCCATTTTCCCGATGGGGAACATAACAAAGTGGAAAAAAAAACACGCCCCCCAATGTTTTTACTCGGGCTGGGAATCGCCCCAGGCCCTCGCCGGGGTGAAGCGAGGGGCTTTAGCCCCCGGGCCCCACCAGGGGCCACCTAAAGTTTCCCTTTTGGGGTTTTGGTTGCCAATAAAAGCCTTTTTTCCTTTTCCCTTCAAGAAAAAACCCCCAAACCCCAAAAAAAAAAAACAACTTTTTTTAAAAGGCCCTAATTTCCTTTGCCAAAAAAGGGGGTTTCCCAAACCTATTGCCCTCCTAACCATTTCGAATTTTCCCAAAAGGGGTTGAAGGCTTTTTTTTTTTGTTGGTAAACCTTTTTTGAAAAATTTTTTTTTTTTTACCTTTTTATTTTTTTTTTTAGGGGGGAGGGATTGTGAGGGGGGGGGGGCCCTTTTTCTCTTCAAAAAAGTTAATATAATACATTTTTCAGCTAAAAAGTGCCCCTTTTGCACTTTTCCGGGTCGCGTGCATTGAGACGCAAGTGTTTTGGTGTTTTCCCCCTTTTGGGGGTTTATACCACTAAGTGTCAGCTGTGCCCACTGGAATTAAACTCTTTTTTATTAAATTTAAAAATCTGAAGTGAACAAAACAGGTTCAATACTGTGTTTGGATTAATATAAAAAAACCCTTATTTTGAGAGAATTTATGACGACTTCTGGGTCCGCCCTTGGGAAATCGTCACGTGACTAGCCCAATGGCTAAGTCGGCCCAAAAACTTTTATAAGCTTCTATGTTAAGTGCAGGTTTTTGTGTAAAAATCGGTAAGGCAGCAAAAACACCCCTTTCATTAAAAAAAAAAAAAGCCATTACAAAAGAAGGGGGAGAAAAAATTAAGGGAAAGTTTGGTAAAGGGTGCTATATTTGACACAAAAAAAATTTAAACAAGGTAAAGTTGGCTTGCGTGTTCTAAAAAAAAAAACCCCGGAAAAAGGTGAGGCTTGAACCCAGGGCAGGCGCCCCCTAAAACCCACAGGCCAGTGCTTTTAACCATGGGCCAAATGCCTCTAATATGATCACCCAAACTGGGAAAATTTTCCCCTTTAAAAAGCTGCGTTATTTCAGGGGTTAAAGAGTAGACACTAAAAAGTGCCGAGTGTTCGAGTGTCGAACGAAATTTTTACCAACCCAATTTCTTTTTGGGTTTGGTTGTTGTCACAATCTTCGTGGGCCCCATATAAATTATAAAATAATAAAAAAAAAACACCAAAAGATGAGAAAAATTTGGAAAGGGTTTCGCAAAGGGGCCGGGCCGGGTTTGTTTTTGGGGGTTAGTCCCAAAGTTTTTTTTTGGGGTTTCAAAAAAGCGAACGGGTTTCCGGGTAGGGGTTTCCCCACGGGACTTTGCAATGTATTTTGGGGACATTTTTTGAAGCATACTTTTTTAATGCCGAAATCTATTATAAGCTGTAAAGTCTGTAATCAGTCTGTTTTAGTCAGGAATCAGTGTGCCAAACAAACCCAGCATTTTTTTTAACCAGTTTAGTCTATGATCAGGGGGGTTTACCCTGTGAGTTTGCCCATTTTTTGGAAATCTGTGTTTAAATTTTTTTGAAGGTAGGTTTTTTGGGTCTCTGAGGAGTAGTGGGTCTGTGACTTTTAGTCCCCTTTGTGAAATTTAGGGAGAACCTGTGTTCAAAAATATCTAGAAAAGTAAGAAAGGCTGTATGGGGGACTTGGTTTGCTAAAAACCTGTGTTCAATACTAAATTTATGTTTCCCAAAAATGATCATGGCCAGTGAGTGTTTTTGGTTCATTAATCGAAACAGTTATCAGCCTTTGATTCTGTAATTAGCCCATCAGAAAAAAGAGGGAGTTGCCCGAAGCTTTTTCCAGAAGTGTGTCTGTGTTAAAGCCCTTAGATAAGGGTTAGTCCTTGGTTTTGTCAGTTAGTTAGTGACCGTTGTTAAGGCTGTAAATTTTAACAGACTGTAGGGGGCTGACTGCAGAACATGAGTTTAAACCCACGGGAAAAAAAACAGGGGGAACGCGCACACAAACACTACAAGTGGGGCCCGGGGGGGGGCAGACGGGGGTCCCAAGGTTTCCGAAAACCTTAGTTTTTTTTAAGGCTGGTGTTGCAACCCCAAAAATGGCTTGAAAAAATATATAATGTATATTATGATTATAAATATAATGTTTTATTCCCCTTTTCATAAAATTTTTTACTGTTTTTTATTTGCATAAAAAGCAAAAATCGAAAAATGAAATAATTTATATTATTATTTAAACCTTGGGTTTTTTTGGTTAGGTGGGAAATGTAACATATTATGTGTCCTTCCCAAGTTTTATTGACTAACTACTGAAATTTAAATCCCCTTTTTTCCCCTCTTTTCCCCCCGCCGGCTTCTTGCTGGGCAGCGCCCCCAGGGAAAGCTTTTACGGATCGAGGGGGGGGTTTTTCCTCCCCTTTCGCCTGAAGTATTCAGTCTGGCCCTAGACTCTTTTTGGTGGTTTTTTCCCGGATTCTGTCTCTTTATTCTTTTTTAGTTCTGTAGAATTTGGGTTCACGGGAACTTTGTATAGACTTAGTGTTTTTTCGACGTTGAAACGGGGGTTTGTGTGCCCTAAAAGACACTCTGAGTAACTCGGGCCTAGCTGTGGGCTTCTAAACCAAACGGAAACGGTATCTGTGAAATTATAAAAGGGGGGGTTTTTCTTATGCTGAACTTAATTAAAGTAGTATGGGAGTTTTGGGTTTTTGTGGGGGGATCTGTGATGGTCCCACTTAGGGTCGTTATTTTAAATCTCCTTTTTCCCTGATTCTGGCCCGCAGTTGCTCGTTTTTTGCTTTTGGGGCTTAGCACCTTTTTGTTGTTAAAGCAGATTTTCTGATTCCCCTTTTTGGTAAAAGGAAGTTTTAATTTGAGGACTTCGTCAGTCCTTTTTAAGTCTAGTCAGTCGGGGAGCCTACCCGAACTCTTAGAGAAACTTACCACATACCATTTTACTTTTTACATATTTGTAATTCTTTTTAAAAGGGAAAAGTACCAGACGGTACTTAAAAATTTTAAAAATTGGGGATATGTGTTTCAGCACAAAAATATTTTTACACGAGAGAAGTGAAAATTTTTTTAAATTTAAAAGGGAAAAATAATTTTTTTTAAATTTTGGAAAACGCCTACACAATTTAATGACAAAATAAAATTTTTTAAAATTTTTAAAATTTTTCTCAAAGTTAGTAGCCTACCGTTGTAACCCTGAAGCACAACTGAAAAAATACTGAATTCTAATGGAAAATTTGGCCCAAGGAACTGATCTTGTTACAAAAACCCAGTAACAGGCGGATGCTAGAAGGGAAGTCCTTTCAAATATTACTGGGATTTTAAAGTTTTAAAAATCGCTTTTTTGTAAACAAAGGGGGGCCCTGTCCGGGATGCTCTTGACCCAAAGGGTGTTGGAAAAAATTGTCAATTTTGACATACTATTTAATTTTGAAGGTAAAAACGCTTGGGAAACTTTCCTTTTGAAGACTTGAGTTTGGTCGTACAAACATACCAGGTGGAAAAAATTCCTGACTGATCCTTGACCCAAAGGGGAGTTGGAAATACTGTTTGATTTTCTAGCCCCAAAGACCAACAACACAAAAAATTTCCTATCGGTTATTTTCCCCCATAATCACTTTCTCTTTGTAAAAATTTTTTTCGTGTTTTTGCCAAAGGAAACTTTTTAATTGTTTACTTGACTTTGTCTGATTAAAGTTACTTAAAAAAACTTCAGACGGGGTTGGGGCGGTAGCCAAAAAATCTCGTGGAGTTTTAACGGGAAATTTTTCACCGCAGAAACTGTCAGGGGCTTTAAATTTTAAAGATATATTTTTTTTCCTGCCAACAGAGATGTCTGATTATGTTTAAATTTCAAAAAGGGCCTAGTGCCCCCTTGGGAAAGGGATGACTATTTGATGACAAAGAAGAAAGAGAAACCAAAGGCAAAGTTTTTCTGAGCCTAGTGCCCCCTCCCGCTCACCCCTTCCCGCCTCACTGACAAAATTATTACAGATTTATACTTTTTGGGAAACCCTCAACCACATATTGTACGGGTTTTTAATGTTTAAACCAGAAATTTTCTTATCCTAGCCCAGATTGGGACTCTTAGAGAAGGGGGGACGAAGTGTCCCAAACCAAAGGGACCGCCCCAACCCCTTAGTTTCCCTTTAAACTCCCCCTTCCCCACGGGTTTTCCTATCTCCCCAAAAAACCCGGGTTTGAGAGGTTTTTTACGCCTCATTATTTTGAAAGACGGCACAAATAGGGGGCACAGGGGAAAAATTAAAAGAAAAAGTTTCCAGAGGAAATTTTTGGGCCTTGGAAGCCCAAACGGGATAAATTTTTTTCCCCGGGACACTTTTTAATGGCAGAAACTGCCCTAGGGTTTCCAAAGTTTTTTGGGGAGTGACTTGGGACACCTTTTTTGATGTTTTTTGAAACCCCGGCACGTGCTATGAACTGGCCACTTTAAGCACTGGGCTCCCTTTTTTGCAAAACAGCTTTGACAGGAAGGCTAAAAACCTTGTACGGGCTGTTTTAAACCATTTGCCAAGTCTTTATTTAGATGCTGTCAAAAAACCCTATTCTAGAGACGAAAAACTTGTTCCCTGAAAGTTTTTCAAACCCCAAAATTTCGTACTTTTTAAAACGACGAAAAGTTTCCAAATTTGTTTAGATTTTTGCTCGAGGGGGAAAAAATTTTGTTGATTTGGGGGTGGTGTATTTTCTCCCAAAGGGGTTAAAAACTACGACGGGCCCTTTTTCAGTTGTTACTACATGAAGAGTTTAAAAAACTGTATGTTTTGCTGACATACAAGAATATCTGATCGTTCCCAAATACCCCCGGAAAATTCTGGAAAAATGCAGCAATTTGCAGAACAATTACAGATTTCTCACAAACTTTTACCTTTCTTTAACACACACAACACAAGGTAACTAAAAAATTTTTCCTAGAATTTTGGGAAAACCCAAATCAAATGATCATGGGCCCCCCCTGAAGTACCGTAAATGTTTAAATTTTCGTACCTTTCCAGGGAAAAAACTAAAACCTGAATCTGTCCCCTGTGGCTAGACAGAAATCTGTATCGGGGAAGAAAAATTAAATGTACCTTTTGTAACAAAAAGGACATGCCCCGAGAGTATTGCTATAATTGGAAAGAAAATGCAGAGACAGTCGTGCGGGTGGCGGGCCCCCCCCCAACAAGGCAACCCCCCAAACCTAGTTTAAAACCTCTGTCCTACTGTTTTTGATAATGTTATCAGGATAGATGACTAGCGTCAGAAATGCAAACTACGAAAAAAAAATTCGTTCAGCGGGTGAGTTTCCCTTCTTTTTTGAGAGGTTTAAAATAAGATTTTTACGAATCACAAACTGAGATAATTTCCTTTTAGAGACACTGGCGTTAAACTCACGTTATTAAGAGAAAATGTTCTGCCCAAAATGATGAACCTATTGAAGGGTTTGGGTGTATTGTTAGAAGGCCCATGGGGGGGCCCTTATAAAAAGTACCTCTTCATAAAATTTACATTGAAACAAGCTAATTTTTCTGGTTAATTTCAGTGGGATATCCCGTGGGGTATTCCCCCTAAAGGGCTGGGCCTTTTTTGATAGGGGCCCAAAATCCCCTTTATGGGTGGGTTTTATGAAAGAAACCTTGTGATTTTAAAAAACACTGATGATAATTTTGCCATTGAAGCCTTGTAAAAAAGAAACCTATTTTTTTTTCCTTTTCAGCAAAAATTAATAGGCTATGTAAAAATCAACAACCCTCCTTTCTCCTGTTGAGTTATTTTGGGTGAAAAATGATTTGGGCTTTTTTTTAAAATTTTTTTGTTTAGTACGCTTTTGCCCCAGGGTCATTAACTTAAATTCCCCGTGTCATCAACCTAGTCAGGACACAACTGAAAGTTAAATTTTTTAATCAAGATTTATATAATCAAGGATCGTTTGTTGAACATCACTTGGGAAAGGGGTTTAGAAAAAAAAGCAGTTAAAGAGAGTGAAGCAAAAAGGGCCCATAATTGTTTTATTTTATAACGTGTAATGATGGGAAAAATACAGGAAGTTTTAGGTGAGTGTTTTCCCCCCCCGTCAAGAACTCTAGTGGGGTTTCCATTTTCTTTTTGTGAAAAAAGCCCTTGATTTTTTTCACAATAGTCCCATTGGAGGAATTTGGGGGGGCAAGAAGACCTCGGGGAAACTGGCAAAAAAATTTTTTTCCCTTTGGCCAAAGTTTAAGGAAAAAAGTAGCTGTTTTGGTTTCGACGTTGCCACGTGTGTCAAGTGACAGGGGAAGCCCCGCCACAAACCTCCCCCGCGCCTTCATTCCTATTTAAACCCTGGATGGTGAACCCCTTCTCCCCCCGTTTTTATTGATTGTGTTGGTCCTTTTTCCTCAACCCAAAAATAGGAAACCCCAAAACTTATTTACTATTATGGACCTGCCAAAGCTATCCCGAAAAATATTCCTAAAGAGAAAAATTTTTAAAGCTCTTTCTATTGTTTAGAGCGCTGAGAAAAATTTTTTCCCAGGTTTTTGGGTTGCCACAGAGATCCCTTTAGAAACAGGGATCTAATTTTTACTTCTAAGATCTTTCGAGAAAAAATTTTTTCCCCCCTAAGAATAAAGTCTGTAATTTCAACCAGGTTTTTCATCCACAGTCACAAGGTGCTCAGAGAGTTTCAGCGACAATTTAAGTCCATGATGAGAAACTTATTTGGGAAAATTTTTTTAGGACTGGGGTTGGGGGATACCTTTTCTTCTGTTTGCTTTTGAGAAAAGTGAGCAAAAAAGTCTCGGGGGTTTTGCCTTTTGAATTAAATTCGGAAACCCAAATGCGTTTGGTTTCCCCTCGCAGTGTTTAAAAAGACCCTGGGGGGACAGGAAAATCAAAACCAATTTATTGAGTAACCCTTTCCCCTTTATTTTAAAGCAGCCCAAAATTTGACAGCCGCTAAGATAGCTTTTGAAAAAAACCTTGGTTTCGGGCCCCAAACTAGGAATGAAACAACTTATGACAAGCTTTCTGTCTCTCGTTTTTTTTAAAGGGAGGAGAAAAAGGTGGTGGCCCCAGAAATTGTAAACCCCCGGTTTATGTTTTACAACCGGTATGATGGGCCCCCCGGAAGTAGTGAAAAAGCTTACGACGTAAAAATTTTTTGGTTTGTACCCTGGGAAAAAGAAATCTAAAACAAAGTGTACCAGTTTAAAACCCGCTTAAGGCATCTACGCTAGCCTCCTACCTATACTTTTAAATTTTCCCAGGGGAAAGGAAAAAAAAAGTAAATCTACCTGACATCTCTAAGGTATAGGGGTGGTTTTAGAAAAATTTAGTGACTCTACAATTTTCTGGAAAAGATTTTCTTTGTAACCTTGGGGTTGTAAAGCTGGGGGATATTAAAAATATGAAATTTTCAAATTCCCTTAATTGTTTTAGTGATGTTCCAAACGTTGTTTCCCCTGGGTTACTGACGTTTATGTACAGGGAGCCCAACCCATTAAAAAATCCCATATTGGATAGTCCAACGAAGCTAAACATTGAGAGAATAGGTTGATTTTCTGTTATCCCCAAAGGACTTATTTAGCCCCTAAAAATCCATGGGGGTTTTCCCCCGTATTTTTAGTGCCCAAAACCAAAGGTAGTTTCAAGAGTGCACTATTTTCAGGGAAAGTGAAATCGGGCCCCCTTGCCCGATGGTTATCCTCCACCTCGCATTTTACGAACTTATTGACCTTTGGGGTGTCAGGGGCCCCCGTTTTTCAGCCTTTTTTGTCTCTTTTGAGGTATTGTCAAGTCCCGTTACCCGAACGTGCTCAAGAAATATCTTTCCCTTTTTCCCGTTCAAGATGGAATTTTTTTAACTAAAACCTCTTCCACCCCCCTTTCGGCCTATGTAAGCCCCTTCTTATTTCCAAAGTATAATTTAAAGAGCTGACCCCAACTTTGGGAAAGGGGTTTGAAGCCTACCTTGGGCGACTTTTGTGGTTACAGTAAATAGTGGGAACAGCCCTTGGGCGCCCCTCTCAGACCTTGTTTTTAGGACTGGCGCACTTTCAACTTCATGTTAACTTAGCTAAAAGTAGTTTTTGGGGCCCAAACCAAAAAATTTCCCCCCTTTGGCTTTTTTTATCGGGCCCAAGGGGAGGTTTGGGTCCTATTGATGCTTAAAGGGTTTGTGCCAAAATTTTTGGGGAAATTTCCGTGCCACAGGATAGGAAGGGTAAAAGAGATTCCGGGTTATTTGGGGGATATTATCGCAGGTTCTGTCCAAAAAAATTTTTTCAATTTCACTCCTCTCACTGGCTTAAGTAGCAAAGGGTTTGTTCAACTGGAAATAGAGATTTTTTCAGGGCCGTTCAAAAGATTAAAGCACTTTCATCCCCCTTTCCCTTGTTTGAAAGTCCTAATTTTAATTTTCCCTTCTTTTTACATATAGAAGGGGATGGGTTTTGCAGTGGGGTGGTGTCTGCTCCAAAACCCCAAACCCCCCCCCCTGTATTTTTCCATCCTATATGGTTTCCCATTTATCTAAGCTTAAAAGACACCAGAAAAAAATTTTTTCCACTATTGGGGAAAGAGGCTCTACTCTTGTGGGTCCTTGGAAAATTTTTACGTGTAAAATTTTGGGACTTCCCCCCTTTTTAAAAATTTAAAGTTTTTTTAGACCCAAAAATCCCCTCACTTTTTTTTAAAAACTATGAAGAGTAAGAATTTCTAGGGTCATGAGGGGGGCCCTCCGGGAAACCCAAACCCTTTTTTTATTAAAATAAAAAACAAAAGTGGCATTGTTAAAGTAATTGCGCGCTCTGTCTCGTCCTTAAAAATTAACAGTTACATTAAATTAAAAGTAATTTTTTGCCCAAATTTTTTTTTTATTCCCTTTCTAGTCAAAATTTAGTAGAGGGAAAGAATCCCTCCAGCCCCTAATTTACTATGTATACTCCCGGGCCTTTTTAAATTTTTTTAAATTTTTTTTTTCACAGTATGATGTGTATAGGAGGAGACAGAAAACCCGATTTTTGAGTGGGTAGGGTGGGTGGGGTGAGTACTGCGTGTGGCGCAACAAAGTTTGCCGCAGGAAACCCCCCCCCCACTACAACCTTAAGCGGTTTTTACTCCAAAGCCCTAGCCTCGCATTCCACAACCCCCTACTTAAGAGTGGAATGCAGTCTCCCTTACTTTGATCGAGCCTCTAAGTTTCCCCCCTTGGGCAGCGTTATCCTGTTCCCCAATTAACCGTACAAAACCACGAGTATGCAGGATACGATACAGTGTTTTGCCCTAGTACAGGGCATAACTTAGTGAAAAAAGACAAAGTTAAAATTTTAGAAATGCTTGGCACAAAAGTGACTCTGATTAATGTTTATATTAAATTGTATTGATATGAGTAATCAGTAATAATGTGAAAGACATTAATGCAACTCCAAGTGCGACCGTTTGTCGTGTTAGGGGGGGGGGTGTTGCAACCCCTAAATGGGTTGCAATATATATAATGTATATTATGATTATGAATATAATGCATATTACAAACCATACCCCCGGCCGGGATTGAACCCGCGGTCATAGTCTCAAAACTCCAGCCCGTCGCGTTAGCCACTAGACCAGCTAGCCACAATAAGATTCATCCAACTAGGTATATTTCTAAACAATAGGAAGGTTAGCACAGGCACCTCTGTGACCACAAATGCAAGTTTTTACAGACGAATCTCCAGCTAGCGTGGCCGTGACGAACTCTAGCTCAAGTCCCTTCACTGCCTTCAACATGACTCAAGAAATTGTAATGACACGATTGCAAACAAACCATATGGTTTGTTTGCAATCGTGTCAATAGGAAAATGACAGCATCGAAAGTCAAGACTGACCCGAAGCTGTTGTACAGCCACATCAGGAGGAAAACAACAGTCAAGGACCAGGTAATCAGACTGAGGAAGGGTGATGGGGAATTCACAAGGAACGACCGAGAGGTATGTCATGAGCTCAACACGAGATTTAAAGAAGTATTTACAGTGGAAACCAGTAGGACTCCAGGAAATCAGAACAGGGGGGTACACCAGCAAGTGCTGGATGAGGTACATATAACCAAGGAGGAGGTGAAGAAGCTGCTATGCGAACTTGACACCTCAAAGGAGGTGGGACCAGACAACTTCTCCCAGTGGGTCCTTAAAGAGGGAGCAGATATATTGTGTGTGCCATAAACAAAGATCTTCAACACATCATTTGAAACTGGGCAACTCCCTGAGGTACGGAAGATGGCAAATATAGTCCCAATTTTTAAAAAAAGGAGACAGACATGAGGAACTAAACTACAGACCTGTATCACTAACGTGTATAGTAACAAGGTCATTGGAGAAGATCAAGGAGGAGAGTGGTGGAGCACCTGGAAAAAAACAAGTGTATAATTGACCCAAACCCGCACTGTTTCAGGGAAGAAAATCCTAGTGTCACAAACCTACTAGAGTTTTATGACAAGGTGACAGAAGTAAGACAAGAGAGAGAGGGGTGGATCGACTGCATTTTTTTTGGACTGCAAGAAGGCCTTCGAGACAGTTCCTCACAAGAGTACTGCAAAAGCTAGAGGATCAGGCACACATAACAGGAAAGGCATTGCAATGGTCAGAGAATACCTGACAGGGAGGAAACAACGGAGTCATGGTACGTGACGAGGTGTCAGAGTGGGGCGCTGTGACAAGCGGGGTTCCACAGGGGACAGTCCTGGACCTATGCTGGTTCTTGGTATAACGGACATAACGGAAGGGATAGACTCAGAAGTGTCCTTGTTTTTCAGTGATTGAAGTTAATGAAAGAATCAAATCGGATGAGGATCAGGCAGGACTACAAAGAGAACTGGACAGGCTACACGCCCGGTCCAGACTGGCTCCTTTAGTTTAACCCTGCCAAATGCAAAGTCATGAAGATTGGGGGAAAGGGGAAAGAGCCGGCAGACACAATATACTTTAGATGGCAAGACTGCAAACCTCACTCAAGGAAAAAGATCTGGGGGTGAGTAAAACACCGAGCATATCTCCTGAGGCGCACATCAATCAGATAACTGCTGCAGCATACGGGCGCCTGGCAAACCTACGGATAGTGTTCCATACCTCAGTAAGGATTCGTTCAAGACTCTGTATACCATTACTCAGGCTCATACTGAGTTGGTCAACCAGTTGAAATCCAATGTCAAGAAATTAGAGAAAGTACAAAGGTTTGCAACAAGACTAGTCCCGAGCTACGGGATGTCCCACGAAGAAAGGTTTAGGGGAAAATTGGGAGTGGGGG
>NC_069453.1:3130795-3155247 GCF_026875155.1 Cherax quadricarinatus | reverse complement strand
TTTTTTAAACAAAATTATTTTGTGGAAAGGGGGTGGGAGGAAGGAGGGAGGTGGGGAGGGGAGGGTCAAAGAGGGGAGGGGAGGGATCAAGGAAGGAGTGAGATGTGGGTTGGGCAGTGTATGTGTGAGTCTGGAGTGTGTGTTGTTTTTGTGTGTGTTGTGTGTGTTGTGTGTGTGTTGTGTGTGTGTGGTTTGTGTGTGTGTGTGTGGGGGTTGTTTTGTGTGTGTGTTTTGTGTGTGTGTGTTGTGTGTGTGTGTGTTGTGTGTGTGTGTGTTGGGGTTGGTGTGTTTTGTGTGTTGAGTTGTGTGTGTGTTGTGTGTGTTGTGTGTGTTTTGAGTGTGTGTTGTGTGTGAGTGTGTGTGGTGTGTGTGGTGGTGTGTTGAGTGTGTGTGTGTGTGTGTGTGTGTGTGTGTGTGTGTGTGTTGTGTGTGTGTGTGTGTTGTGTATGTGTACTCACCTCCCCTAGTTGTACTCACCTAGTTGAGGTTGCGGGGGCCCGAGTCCGAGCTCCTAGCCCCGCCTCTTCACTGATCTACTAGGTCACTCTCCCTGAGCCGTGAGTTTTATCATACCTCTGCTTAAGCTATGTATGGATCCTGCCCCACTACATCGCTTCCCCAAACTATTCCACTTACTGACTACTCTGTGGCTGAAAAAATACTTCCTAACATCCTGTGATTCATCTGTGTCTTCAGCTTCCAACTGTGTCCCCTTGCTACTGTGTCCAATCTCGGGAAAACATCCTGTCTTTGTCCACCTTGTAAATTTCCCTCTCACTATTTGTATGTCGTTATCATGTCCCCCCTATCTCTCCTGTCCTCCAGTGTCGTCAGGTTGATTTCCCTTAAACCTCTCCTCGTAGGACATACCTCTTAGCTCTGGGACTAGTCTTGTTGCAAACCTTTGCACTTTCTCTAGTTTCTTCACGTGCTTGGCTAGGTGTGGGTTCCAAACTGGTGCCGCATACCCCAAAATATGGGCCTAAAAGTACACGGTGTACAGGGTCCTGAACGATTCCTTATTAAGATGCCGGAATGCTGTTTTGAGGTTTGCTAGGCGCCCATATGCTAACAGCAGTTATTTGGTTGATGTGCGCTTCAGGAGATGTACCTGGTGTTATAAATCACCCCAAGATCTTTTCCTTTAGTGAGGTTTGTAGTCTCTGACCCCCTAGACTGTACTCCGTCTGCGGCCTTCTTTGCCATTCCCCAATCTTCATGACTTTGCACTTGGTGGGATTGAACTCCAGGAGCCAATTGCTGGACCAGGTCTGCAGCCTGTCCAGATCCCTTTGCAGTTCTGCCTGGTCTTCGATCGAGTGAATTCTTCTCATCAACTTCACGTCATCTGCAAACAGGGACACCTCAGAGTCTATTCCTTCAGTCATGTCGTTCACAAATACCAGAAACAACACTGGTCCTAGGACTGACCCTTGTGGGACGCCGCTGGTCACAGGTGCCCACCCTGACACGTCGCCACGTACCATGACTCGCTGCTGTCTTCCTGACAAGTATTCCCTGATCCATTGTAGTGCCTTCCCTGTTATCCCTGCTTGGTCCTCCAGTTTTTGCACCAATCTCTTGTGTGAACTGTGTCAAACGCCTTCTTGCAGTCCAAGAATATGCAATCCACCCACCCCTCTCTCTCTTGTCTTACTGCTGTCACCATGTCATAGAACTCCAGTTGGTTCGTGACACAGGATTTCCCGTCCCTGAAACCATGTTGGCTGCTGTTGATGAGATCATTCCTTTCTAGGCGTTCCACCACTCTTCTCCTGATAATCTTCTCCATGATTTTGCATACTATACATGTCAGTGACACTGGTCTGTAGTTTAATGCTTCATGTCTGTCTCCTTTTTTAAAGATTGGGACTACATTTGCTGTCTTACATGCCTCAGGCAATCTCCCTGTTTCGATAGATGTATTGAATATTGTTGTTAGGGGTACACATAGCGCCTCTGCTCCCTCTCTCAATACCCATGGGGAAATGTTATCTGGCCCCATTGCCTTTGAGGGATCTAGCTCACTCAGAAGCCTCTTCACTTCTTCCTCGGGTTTTGTGCACTGTGTCCAGCACATGGTGGTGTGCCCCACCTCTCCGTCTTTCTGGAGCCCCTTCTGTCTCCTCTGTAAACACTTCTTTGAATCTCTTGTTGAGTTCCTCACATACTTCACGGTTATTTCTTGTTGTCTCTCCTCCTTCCTTCCTTAGCCTGATTACCTGGTCCTTGACTGTTGTTTCCTCCTGATGTGGCTGTACAACAGTTTCGGGTCAGATTTGGCTTTCGCTGCTATGTCATTTTCATATTGTCCTTTGGGCCTCCCTTCTTATCTGTGCATATTCGTTTCTGGCTCTACGACTGCTCTCCTTATTCTCCTGGGGCCTTTGCCTTCTATATTTCTTCCATTCCCTAGCACACTTGGTTTTTGCCTCCCTGCACCTTTGGGTAAAAACCCTGGGCTCATCCTGGCTTTTTTTATTATTCCTGTTACCCTTGGGTACAAACCTCTCCTCAGCCTCATTGCATTTTGTTGCTACATATTCCATCATCTCATTAACTGGCTTCCCTGCCAGTTCTCTGTCCCACTGAACCCCATTCAGGAAGTTCCTCATTCCTGTGTAGTCTCCTTTCTTGTAGTTTGGCTTCATTCGTCCTGGCCTTCCTGCTTCTCCCTCCACTTGTAGCTCTACTGTGTATTCGAAGCTTAAAACCACATGGTCACTGGCCCCAAAGGGTTTTTCATATGTGATGTCCTCGATAACTGCACTACTCAAGGTGAATACTAAGTCCAGCCTTGCTGGTTCATCCTCTCATCTCTCTCTTGTAGTGTCCCTTACGTGTTGGCACATGAAGTTTTCCAGTACCACCTGTGTGTGTGTGTGTGTGTGTGTGTGTTTGTTTGTGTGTGTGTGTACGTACTCAGCTAGTTGTGGTTGCAGGGGTGGAGTCGTAGCTCCTGGCCCTGCCTCTTCACTGGTCGCTAATAGATTCACTCTCCCCCTGTTCCCCGAGCCTTGTCGTACCGCTTCTTAAAGCTATGTATGGATCCTGCCTCCACTACATCACTTCCCAGACTGTTCCACTTCCTTAACAACTCTATGACTGAAGAAATACTTTCTAACATCCCTGTGACTCATCCGAGTCTTCAACTTCCAACTGTGACCCCTTGTTGCTGTGTCCCATCTCTGGAACATCCTTGTTTCGCTGCATAACCCTAGTAGGTTTAGCGCTTCTTATTATAATAATCTAAACATCCTGTCTGTCCACATTTTCAGTTCCTCTCAGTATTTTACATGTTGTTATCATGTGCCCCCCTCTCTTCTGTCCTCCGGTATCGTCAGGTTGATTTTCCGTAAACCCTTTCTCGTGCAGAAGATGCTCCTTAACTCCGAAAATAGTGTCGCTACAAACCTTTACACATTCTCTAATTTCTAAACGTTGTGTTCCAAAACCCGGGTGCTGCACACTCCAGTATGGCCTGATGTACGCGATGTACAGAGTCCTGATTGAATACTGACGTGCCGGAATGCCATTCTTAGGTATGCTGCAACAGTTATCTGGTTGATATACTCGGTATTATACTCACCCCTAGATCCTTACCTTGAGTGAGGTTTACAGCCTGTGGCCGCCTAGCCTATACTCTGTCTGCAGTGTTCTTTGCAATTCCCCGATCTTCATGACTTTGCACTTGGTGGGGTTAAAATCTAGGAGCCAGTTTCTGGACCAGGCTTGCAGTTTGTGTGTGTGTGTGTGTGTGTGTACTACTCACCTAGTTGAGGTTGCGGGGGTCGAGTCCGAGCTCCTGGCCCCGCCTCTTCACTGATCGCTACTAGGTCACTCTCCCTGAGCCGTGAGCTTTATCATACCTCTGCTTAAAGCTATGTATGGATCCTGCCTCCACTACACCCGCCTTCCCAAACTATTCCACTTACTGACTACTCTGTGGCTGAAGAAATACTTCCTAACATCCCTGTGATTCATCTGTGTCTTCAGCTTCCAACTGTGCCCCCTTGTTACTGTTTCCAATCTCTGGAACATCCTGTCTTTGTCCACCTTGTCAATTCCTCTCAGTATTTTTGTAAAGTCGTTTTTCATGTCCCCCCCTATCTCTCCTGTCCTCCAGTGCGTCAGGGTTTATTTCCCTTAAACCTCTCCTCGTAGGACATACCTCTTAGCTCTGGGACTAGTCTTTTGCAAACCTTTGCACTTTCTCTAGTTTTCTTCACGCTTGGCTAGGGGTGGGTTCCAAAACTGGTGCCGCATACTCCAATATGGGCCTAAAAGGTAAACGGTGTACAGGGTCCTGAATGATTCCTTATTAAGATGTCGGAATGCTGTTCTGAGGTTTGCTAGGCGCCCTTTTGCTGCAGCAGTTATTTGGTTGATGTGCGGCTTCAGATATGTACCTGGCGTTATACTCCACCCCTAGATCTTTTTTCCCTTGAGTGGAGGTTTGTAGTCTCATGACCCCTAGACGTACTCCGTCTGCGGCCTTCTTTGCCTTCCCCAATCTTCATGACTTGCACTTGGTGGATTGAACCCAGGAGGCCAATTGCTGGACCCAGGTCCTGCAGCCTGTCCAGATCCCTTTGGCAGTTCTTGCCTGGTCTTTCGAACGAGTGAATTCCTTCTCATCAACTTCACTTCATCTGCAAACAGGCACCTCAGAGTCCTATTTCCTTCCGTCCTGTCGTTCACAAATACCAGAAACAGCACTGGTCCTGAGGAGGCTGACCCCTGCGGGACCCCGTCTGTTCACAGGTCTTACTCTGACACCTCGCCACGTACCATGACTCGCTGCCTGTCCTTCCTGACAAGTATTACCCTGATCCATGTAAGTCCTTCCCTGTTTATCTCCTCTGCTTGTCCTCCAGTTTTTTGCACCAATCCTTGTGTGGAACTGTGTCAAACGCCTTCTTGCAGTCCAAGAAAATGCAATCCACCCCACCCCTCTCTCTCTTGTCCTTAACTGCTGTCACCATGTCGCAGAACTCCAGTAGGTTTTTGACACAGGATTTTCTCCCGTCCCTGAAACCATGTGGCTGCTTGTTGAATTAGATTCGTTCCTTTCTAGGTGTTCCACCACACTCTGTGTGTGTGTGTGGTGTGTGGTGGTGTGTGTGTGAGTGTGTTGTGTGTGTGTGTGTGTGTGTGTGTACGTATGACTGGGCGCATGATGCGGCTATTTGTATCTTCGTGATGTTGCACATCACGACAATGTGCAACATCAATATACGTTGCACATTCTAAGAAATATACTTAGAGAAGCATATCTATCTACAACTAACAATTTCTTCTTGCAGAATAATGCCATGGACTTAAAACCGCAGGGAGGGACCCATTACCCTAGACACAGCCTATTTTCTCAAGCCAAGGGTAAGAAACGTACAACCTTGCAGTAAGTGAGGCCTCGATGCATGTCCTCTCGCACTACACAGTGTCATGAACTCGTCTTCCAGCATGTAATTAGTTTACATTAAAGGACCTAAACTAATCTATGGGAAAGATTTCCTATCGGATGTGACCCTATAAAAATGGGGGGGGGGGGAACGATTACTAACTTTGGCTTAAGATCATTAGAAATCAGCGTGGTATAATTAGTTGGTAGTGATATTGCGTAATTAATGTAACTCCACAGTATGTTTGACACCTCTGGGGATATCTAATTACATTTTATCAAAATGATGTGATTTTTCAGAGGTGATCGGTGTATTTTTTAATATATTCTCATTTTCCTATACACCTTATTTACTAAAATTGTTTCCAGTTGCTTTGTCCTTTGTTACTTTCATCCAATTTTAACCCTTTTCCTGTTCTGATTAGTTTAATTCTAGCATCATTCCTACACGGTCCTTAAACAGACTAGCTTAGATAATGCATAACCTCCTCATCTGATTCACTCCAGCGAAATGTACAACCCCTCAAGGAAGGTTCCTGATGTGGTGAGGGGCTCTTGATTTAGGAAATTGATCTGTTCTCCATTCCTTGAATTAAGCCTGAATGACCTTCCACATCCCCCCCAGGCACTGTATAATCTCCGGGTTTAGCGCTTTCCCCTTGATTATAAGATAATAATATCCAGCGAAATGTGTTGTCATAAAGGAGTAAAGGTAACGTTTAGACCTTTACCACATGTCTCTTTATCTTCTAAAGGTGTCAAGTTTTCCTCAGTTCTCAACCTCTCATGTTACTCGCCGCCCCTCATGATTCACTCACACTGACCCCATCGCTTCTCTATCCTCTCTTCTACGGTCATTTTCAGATAAATTAAATGGCTTAAAAATCAACTCTTTTCGCCCCTCGTGTATAAGTGTTGCAAATTATGTCTTAATGTAAACACTTGGTCCACACATGTCAGTCTGATTAAAAAAAAAAACACATTATTATGCAAACCTGTTTTGTATCTCATTAATCTTTCGGTAATACCTCTCTTTCTCCGAATGCTAACCTTGTATATATTGTATATATTGCTCTATTATTTTAGTTATTTTTTATCATAATACTTTCTCTTGTTTTCCTTTTCCATTGTAAGGTATCGTACCTTTCTCTCATATATGGATTAACTAATTGGACATAATCTTCAAGTCCACGCTACTGTGGCTGGTGCGATTAGACACAAATACCCCCGCGCCCCTTTAGGAGACAAAGTTATGGTTACGTTCGGTCTGGCTTGGACATAATACGTCCAAGTCGGACTTGTTAATGGTCCAGGTCTAAACTGTAAATTCGTCATAAGTACAGTCACCTAATGGGTGAAAATTTAAGGACGGGGGGCTCCCCGTACCTTGTTCATAACTTGTAATGAATGTTACAGGCGCCTTACATGCTTTTAATTATCTTGAGGAAGAAGATACATCGTAAGCATGTCACTGGCGTTGCATTTCAACTAAATAACAACCACACCAACCACCACCACTTTAAACTCAGTTCTTAGAGAAAACAGTGGGGTCAAAATAACTTCAAATTAGTGGGTTATACTACTGGGATTACAGAAATAATTACACGCATAAAATGTATACACATACAGCATACACACAGGCATATCACACAAGGCATACACACAGGCATACACAACAGGCATACACAGACAGGCATACACACAACCACACACACATCATACACAAATACCACGCCCTATGAATCGACTCCTGCAACCATAATTAGTAAGTACAACTAGGTGTCTTACACACACACACACCCACACCAAACACACACACACACACACACACAACACGCATGACTCGATCCCTGCAGCCACAATTACGTGAGTACACGGGATAAACATCAGCTTAGTGATCAATGAATATTATGGTTTTAGAGTGTCCTACCCAAGAATACTACAGTGAACACTATCGTGTCAGCGTCAGTTAACAACCCTTGAAGCGAATTACTAAGGGCGCCCATAATCAAAAAAAGGGGAGAGTGGAACACAATTTAATAAGACAAACTTGAATGTGGTGTATGTGGCGGAAGACGGAGACAACAGACCTAATAATAAGTACAAATCAGTGAAAAGCAAGGGGCCGCCACGAGTACTCTGAGAGACAACACAATAATTGGTCAGGGGCCCAAGGACTGATCAAGTACTGCCTCCAAGCATACATAAGGGGATTACCAATAGACCCCTGACTGTCTTCAAGAAGAGGCTTGACAGACCCCTAAAGTCAGTACCTGACCAGCCGGGCTGTGGTTCGTACTCCAGTTTGGCGTGCGGCAGCAGTAACACCCTGGTTGATCAGACCTTGATTCCCACGAGGTCTTGTCTCAGATCGAGCCAAGGAGGCAATGACCCCCGAAACCCTACCCAGTACACCCCGGTTATATTGGAGGGCTTTTGCGGTGGTCACAGCAGCTGCTCGGAGGAAGATGATTAAGATGTCTCCACTCATTCTCCTGATGTAGTGTTTGTCACTCTCCATCTCCAGACACAGGTACAAGCAGGATCCAGGCCGAAATTTGCCGAATTTCTTCAGAAATCTTAGGGCGTCCCCCTGTGACTCCACAACGACCCTCACTGTTTCAAATCACTCAGCAATAAAACTATAAGGTTTCTCTGTTGTTATTACAGCTCAGCAATGGCTATTTTCAGCAAGTCAGAGGTGAGTTTCCGCAGTGTTGTGCGTCCAGTGTGGTTGAATCTCCACGTGTGATGTCCTGAAGTAGTCTTGCTAACCTCACCCACTTAACCGCTACACACCCCACTTTCTCTGCTGTTTTCTTCTTGCTGAATTCCCTGTGAATTCTCGCTATGAGCTGTGTAACCATGTACCGAGGTCACTCGAAGCTATGTGAGAACAAACCCACGTATGGCTAAACGCCACAATGGATCTCCAACCAGTGTACTAAAGCCACCTGGATTTACAAGCCACGAGGGTTACCAAGACAGATGTCAAAACCACATGTGTTGGTGCCTGATTTATCCACGACTCACCCCAGGACGTCCTGCACCTCGTCATCTCGCAATGGCACTCCAGGGCGCCAACCCAGACGTCTGCCTGACGTCACCCCCCAGGTATTCCTGCCCGACGACCCACCTCGCAATGTCCCAAACACAGCAAATTCACGACGTCACGCCTGCCATCACCACAATGATGTCGCATCGACAGTGGTATGTTTCATAGTCACAGCAATTTGTATTTAGGTATGTCCAGAACGGATTGACAGAAAATATGTTCATGTGTTAATTCCTCTCGAGTCAGTGTTCCTTTACTTGTGTTCTCACAAGGTTCTGTGCATGTTTAGTGTCATTTTTTGCACAGGAAAGCATCATTTGCTAGTTGTAACCCCTGTACAGTGCTGGATTGCAAGTGTCCGTGCGTCCCTAAAACACACTCGTGATACATTCATTGTCGAGACCGTTTAACAACTGACACTATCAGCCCCCGTGTCCTAAAGTACTTGTGCTCCGGCCGACTCCGAAGGCACCACTCAGAGTCGTCCATGCTACGACTCCCCATAGAGACGTCGAATTACTCTACCCCCTGACCGTCAGATTACAGTTACTGAGTAGAAACCGTTTCTGGGGATGCTCAGTCCTAATCTCCGCTCTGACTCCCACCCTGATCAGAAGATGCAGTAGCAACTGCCTGATTCGGTGTTATGGCTTCAGTAAACAGCCTCACAAAGTATTATGTCACTTTGACTACTAGCCCGCTCACTATATTTTTATGGTGTATATGTTACTATGGTTCCCACATACGTCCATAGTCGTCCCCCCCCTACGACAGATCCACTCTCGCCGGCGGCCCACAAGCTCTCTGCTGTCCAGTCTCCCGGCAGTGTATGGCTCCAGCGAACAGTACCAGTAGAGGAATGTCCTCTGAGCCCTGCCCAAGTTGCTGAGTACTGACGACGCGTCACTCAAGGGCAACCCCAGGTTGTGGCCACACGTGAGTGAACCCTGCAGCGATTAACTCGACAAGCGCCTGCGTCATCCTAGAAGGACCTCAAAGGAAAATAAGCCACTGACTTTTTTGGGTTATCAAAGTTCGCTAACACACATTCTGTTATGTAAGATAATCTAATGTGACTGTAGTTTGTGTATACTGTACCTGAATAAACTTTCCTTACTTTAATCTGAACGAGAACTGTAACCTGTTACGTTACAGCTCAGCCACACGATGTCTGCAGTGTCAACAGCGAATGTCTGCAGTGTCCAACAGCGATGTCTGCAGTGTCAACAGCGATTGTCTGCAGTGTCCAACAGGCGCTTCTGCAGTGTCAACAGCGATGTCCGCAGTGTCAACAGCGATGTCTGCAGTGTCACAGCGATGTCTGCAGTTTCCACGAAGACAGCGATGTCTGCAGTTCCACAGCGATGTCTGCGGTGTCCACACCGATGTCTGCAGTGTCCACGAAACAGCGATGTCTGCAGTTGTCACACAAAGCGATGCATTCAGTGATTCCCCTTTCAAAGATTATACATGTACTCATTGAGAGGAGGAGAGATTACATGACAATATTCACCGGAAAGTACTTGAGGGCCTGGCTCCCAAATCTGCACAATGCATAACATACTGTAGTGAGAGATATGAGAGAAATGCAAAATAAACCCAGTTAAGAAGCAGGGGGGCTGTAGGCAAAACAAAGGAACACTGTATCAACATTCGGTGGCCCCAGATTATTCCAACAACATCTGAAAAGAAGATATCAGAAACCAACTGCTGGAAACAAGGCAGAACCTTCCAAGAGTAAAACTGGACAGTATCTTCAACATACCAGATCAACCAACTGGTGATGGATATGTGGGGCAGCTAGCCTGCAGCAGCAACAAGCCTGGTTGACCACAAGCACCAGATGAGCATGATATCTGTCCCATGGCCTAGGCTCCATGAATGTTTCACACACTCCTTTTTTGTTCCTTCTTTGTAGTTGTTTTGTGTCTTATGTTTAATTTTGTGTTCTGTGCTGCTCTGGTTCTTGCGGAGAGAGACCCATTTTTTTCAGTCCCCCCCCCCACTTATTCACGAGGTTTTATATTTCGCGTGGGCAGCGGGGGGGCCTATATTTTTTACTTATGCTGGTGCTGATATCAAGGAGGCCATAGGCCTACTGGTGCTCAACCTCTCTACCCTCTCTCTGCCCACTTACGCACCTGACAGCCTACAGACACAAGTGTCTCTCTCTCCTCGTGGGATGGACACTGGCCTGGCCCATGCCAATTTAAAACATACTGCCTGTGTGCCAAGATCTCAAAAAAGCAAAGTCAATTTATTTAAGGAAGAACAGCAATCACCCAGGGAAGTACTACCGTCCTTGCCAGATGACTGTGAAACAAAAACCTGTAACTGTTTTGCATGATGGAGGATTGCTGGGTTTCTTTCTTTTCGTCTTCATAAACACGCAGATAAACAGGGATATTCTTGCACTCCTACTTACACTTTTGGTCACACTTCACAGCCACGCACATGCCTATATATACAACAACATCTAGGTTTTTCTCCCTTTTTTCTAAATAGCTCTTGTTCTTATTTTATTTCTTCTATGTCCATGGGGAAGTGGAAAAGAATCTTTCCTCCGCAAGCCCATGCGTGTCGTTTGAGGCGACTAAAATGCCGGGATGCAATGGGCTAGTAACCCCTTCGCCTGTAGACATTACTAAAAAAAGAGAAGGAAAGAAAAACTTTATAAAAACTGGGATCTTAGAATGTGCGTGGAATGTATGCGGATGACAAGAAACAATGATTGCTGATGTATGATGAAAAGAAGTTGGATGTCCTGGCTCTAAGCGAAAACACAGCTGAAGGGGGTAGGAGAGTTTCAGTGGGGGGAAATAAATGGGATTAAATCTGGAGTATCTGAGAGAAGTTTAAAGCAAAGGAAGGGGTAGCTATAGTAATGTTTAAATGATCAGTTATTGGAAGAGAAAGAGAATATGAATGTGTAATTCAAGAATTATGTGGATTAAATGTAAAGGTGGATGCGAGAAGTGGGTTATAATAAGCGAGTAAGCACCGGAGAAGAGAGGAAATGCAGAGGAGAGAGAGAAATTTTGTGGAGATGTTAGAGTGAATGTATAGGAGCCTTTGAACCAAGTGAGAGAGTAATTGTGGTAGGGGACCCTGAATGCTAAAGTAGGAGAAACTTTTAGAGAGGGTGTAGTGGTAAGTTTGGGGTGCCAGTGTAAATGATAATGGGTGCCCTTTGATGAACTTTGTATAGAAAGGGGTTTTAGTTATAGGTAATACATATTTTAAGATAAAAGAGGATAAATAAGTATACAAGATATGATGAGGGGCGAACTGACATTAGTTTGTGGATTATGTATTGGTAGTTAAAAACTGTTGAGTAGACTTCAGGATTGGTTACATGTTAATAGAGGGGCCACAGATATATCAGATCCTGAAGGCTTTCTAGTTGTAGCTACAACACTGAAGTAAAAGGTAGATGGGATACAAGGAGAATAAAGCATCAGGAAGAGAGTGGAGGTGTAGGTTTATAAACTACAAGAAGGAGCAGTTTAGGGTAAGATATAAACAGCTATTGGAGGATAGATGGGCTTAATGAGCATAGGCAATGGGTTCGAAGAGGTATGGGGTAGGATTAAAAATGTGTGTTAGAGGCTCAGCTAAAGTTTTGGTTACAGGAAAGTGGGGCAGGAGGGAAAGAGAGCGATTGGTGGAATTGATGAATGTAAAGAGAGTAAGTAAGGAGAAAAAAGTTTAGCATATGAGAAGTTTTTACAAAGTAGAAGTGATGCAAGGAGGGGAAGAGTATATGGAGAAAAGAGAGAGGTTAAGAGAGTGGTGAAGCAATGTAAAAAGAGACAAATGAGAAGTGGGTGAGATGTTATCAACAATTTTGTTGAAAATAAGAAAAAGTTTTGAGTGAATTAACAAGTTAAGAAAGCCTAGAGAACAAATGGATTTGTCAGTTAAAAATAGGAGAGGAGAACTTTTATTAAAATGGAGAGTTAGAGGTATTTGGAAGATGGAGGGAAATTTTTGAGGATTGTTAAATGTTGATGAAGATAGGGAGCTGTGATTCGTGTAGAGGCAAGGAGGAATAACTTCTTGTAGGAGTGAGGAAGAGCCAGTTGTGAGTGTGGGGGAAGTTCGTGAGGCAGAAGTAAAATAAAGGGGGTAAGGCAGCCGGATGATGGATAAATTATAGAAATTTTAAAGCAGGTGGGGATATAGTTTTGGAGTGGTTTGGCAATTATTTAATAAATGTATGGAAGAGGTAAGGTACCTAGGGATTGGCAAGAGCATGCATAGTTCCTTTGTAGAAAGGCAAAGGGGATAAAAGAGAGGCAAAATTATAGGGGATAAGTCTGTTGAGTTTACCTGGTAAAGTGTATGTAGAGTTATAATTGAAAGAATTAAGAGAAGCGGAGCAAGTAGATAGCAGAGCAATGAACAGGAGGCTTTAAGGAAAGGTAAAGGGGGTGTGTGGACCAGGTTGTTTTACATGAAACATGTAAGTGAACAGTATTTAGAATAAGGGGTTCTAAAGAGGTCTTTGGTGTCATTATGGGTCGGGGGGGGGGGGTTATGGGGCGGATGACAGGGTGGATAGGGGGGCAATGTGGCAGATGTTGCCAAGTGTAAGTGTCGTAGGTAGGTTACTGAAAGCAGTGAAGAGTTTTTACGAGGATAGGTGAGGCTCAAGTTAGAGTATGTAGGAAGAGGGAAATTTTTTCCCTAGAAAAAGTAGCCTTAGACAAGGTTGTGCGATGTCAACCGTGTTGTTAATATATTTATAATGGGGTTGTAAGAGAGTAAATGCGAGGTCATGGCAAGAGGCGTGGAGTTAAAAGATAAAGAATCACACACAAAGTGGGAGTTTGTCACAGCTGCTCATTGCTGATGACACTGTGCTCTTGGGAGATTCTGGAAGAGAAGATGCAGAGATTGGTGATGAATTTGGTAGGGTGGTGCAAAAGAAAAAATTAAAGGTGAATACAGGAAAGAGTAAGGTTAGAGGATAACAAATATCAGATTGGAGGGAGAGAGTATGGGAAGGAGGTGAACGTATTCAGATATTTGGGAGTGGACGTGTCAGCGGATGGTCTATGAAAGATGAGTTGAATTCATAGAATTGATGAGAAAAAAAGAGTGCGTGGTGCACTTGAGGAGTCTGTGGAGACAAGAACTTTGTCCTTGGAGGCAAAGAGGGGAAATGTATGACAGAGTATAGTTTTAACCACCGCTCTTATATGGGTGTGACGCATGGTGATGAATGTTGCAGCGAGGAGAAGGCTGGAGGCAGTGGAATGTCATGTCTGAGGGCAATGTGTGGTTGAATATAATGCAGAGAATTCGTAGTTTGGAAGTTAGGAGGAGGTGCGGATTACCAAACTGTTGTCAGAGGGCTGAAGAAGGGTTGTTGAGGTGTTTCGGACTTAGAGAGAATGGAGCAAACAGAATGACTTCAAGAGTGTATCAGTCTGTAGTGGAAGGAAGGCGGGGTAGGGGTCGGCCTAGGAAAGGTTGGAGAGAGGGGGTAAAGGAGTTTTGTGTGCGAGGGGCTTGACTTCCAGTCAGGCATGCATGAAACGTGTTTGATAGAGTGAATGGAGCAAATGTTTTTTAATACTTGACGTGCTGTTGGAGTGTGAGCAAAGTAACATTTATGAATGGATTCAGGGAAACCGGCAGGCCGGACTTGAGTCCTGGAGATGGGAAGTACAGTGCCTGCACTCTGAAGGAGGGTGTTAATGTTGCAGTTTAAAAACTGTAGTGTAAAGCACCCTTCTGGCAAGACAGTGATGGAGTGAATGATGGTGAAAGTTTTTCTTTTTCGGCCACCCTGCCTTGGTGGGAATCGGCCAGTGTGATAATAATAAAAAATATCATTCACCTCTACCAGAGATCCACACCCACAAAATCTATTATTATAATACAACCCCACTCAAACATCTTCACTCATTCTCCCACACATGTACACCCACACACATACACCCACACACACAAGCCAGGGACTATGATCAACCTTGCAACACACGAACTCCCCCCCCCATACACACATCACATAACTCAAAACCCTAAACACTACACACACCTACATAACACACGCACGCACGCACACACACATACACACACACGACACATCACACACACCACACAACACCGCACACAAAATCAACCATCAAGCCCCACACAGCCAAACAAGCATCCAACAGCAATCCACAATTCACACTTACAGCCCACACTCCACAATATGCTGTCGAGAACCCACAGCAACATTACCAACGTCCCCAATCCATCACAACCCCCAGAACAGTTGTTGGAGAGAAAAACTGAAGGTATGTACAACCAACACTGATGGAATAACGAATAATGGGAGAGCGGCATGAAAGAATCAAAGAGGCATCACCAACATCACATAGCTCTCACCGAAAACAGGGCTCACAGGAATAATAACAGATGCCAACTTTCACTGGGATATCCAGATCCTGAGTAAAGGCAAAGGGAAAAGAGGGGAATGGTGGAGTTGCACTGCTCGCATAAAACCATGGGATTTTGAAGAACTGGAGAAGAGGAGTTAGCGGGAGAAGCAAGAGGACACACAGTAGAACCACTTCAGTCTTCAGGACCCAAATGGTATTGCAGTGATGTATAACCACCACAGAACAGCAGAGGCCAAGGCAAGGGTATATTAGAGTACCAGAGCGATCGTTGACACACTGCTGTATTGACCAAAGGGCTCAATCATGCGAGCAAGCTACTGATTGGGGTGACTTCAATCACAAAGAAATTGACTTGGTGAACTTAGAGCCACCTGGGGCCCAGAAAACGTGGAGACTAAGATGATGGAGTGGTACTGGAAAACCTCATGAACCAACCCGTAAGGGACATACCAGAGAGAGATGAGAGGGATGAACAGCAAGACTGGACCTAGTATTCACCTTGAGTAGTGCAGATATTGGCGACATCACATAAGAAAGACCCTCGCGACCAGTGAACATGTGGTTCCTGCGCTTCGAATACATAATAGAGTTAACAAGGGAGAGGGAAGCAGGAAGGGCAGGACGAACGAAGCCAAACTACAAGAGAGGGCTACAGTGGCATGAAGAATTTCAGCACAAAGGTTCAGTGCGACAGAAATGCCTGACAGGAAGTCAGTAAATTGAGATGATGGTATATGTGACAACAATATCAAGAAGCTGAGGAATAGAGTTGTAACCCAAGGGAACACCATCAAGTGTTGACACAATACATACAACCGAGGAAGATATGAAGAGAGCTGTTAAATGAGCTAGTTTACCTCAAAGGCGATGGGGTCACGGATAACATCTCTCCATGGGTTCTGAGAGAGAGGCAGAGAGCTACATATGCCACTAAAACCAATCTACAACACATCTATCGAAACAGGGAGACTGAGGCAACGGAAGACAGCAAATGGTAGTCCCATTTAAAAAAAAGGGGACAGACAAGAAGCACTAAAGACCAGTGTCACTGACATGTATAGTACGCAAAGTCACGAAGAACATTATCAGAAGAGTGGTGGAGCACCTAGAAAGGAATGAGCTTACCACGACAACCAGCACGGTTTCAGGGACGGGAAAACTCGTGTCACAAACCTACTGGAGTTTACTGACAGGGTGATAGCAGTAAGACAAAGAGAGAGAGGGGTGGGTAGATTGCGTTTTCTTGGACTGTAAGAAGGCTTTTGACATAGTTCCACACAAGAGATTAGTGCATAAGCTGGAGGGCCAGGGAGGTATAACAGGGAAGTCACTGCAATGGATCAGGGAATTCCTGTCGGGAAGACCTCAGCGAATCATGGTACGTGACGAGGTGTCAGAGTGGACCCCTCTGACGAGCGGGGATCCATAGGAGTTAATCCTAGGACCAGTGCTGTTTCTGGTATATGTGAACGACATGACGAAAGGAATAGGCTCAGAAGTGTCCCTGTTTGCAGATGATGTGAAGTTGATGAGAAGAATTCATTCGGACAAGGACCAGGCAGAACTAGAAAGGGATGTGGATAGGCTGCAGACCTGGTCCAGCAATTGGCTCCTGGAATTCAACCCCACCAACTGCAAAGTCATAAAGATTTAGGAAGGGCAAAGAACACCGCAGACGGAGTACAGTCCACGGGGCCAGAGACTACAAACCTCACTTAAGGAAAAGGACCTTTGGGCGAGTATAACACCGGGCACATCACCTGAGACACATCAACCAAATAACTGCTGCAGCATATGGGCGCCTAGCAAACCTGAGAATAGCATTCTGACATCTCAATAAGAAATTGTTCAGGACTCTGTCCACCGTGTACGTTAGACTTATACTGGAGTATGCAGCACCAGTTTGGAACCCACACCTAGCCAAGAATGTAAGGAAATTAGAGAAAGTGCAAAGGTTTGCAACAAGACTAGTCCCGGAGCTAAGGTGCATACACTACGAGGAGAGGTTACGGGAAACTGACCTGACGACACTGGAGGACAGGAGAGATAGGGGGGATATGACAACGACATATAAAATACTGAGAGGAATTGGCAAGGTGGACAGAGACAGGATGTTCCAGAGATGGGACACAGCAACAGATCATTATTAGAAGTTGAAGACTCAGATGACTCACAGGGCTGTCAGGAAGTATTTCTTCAGTCTAAGAGTTGTGAGGGAGAGGAATAGTCTGGGAAGTGATGTAGTGGAAGCAGAAACTGTACATAGCTTTAAGAGGAGGTATGATAAATCTCATAGAGCAGAAAGTGACCTAGTAGTGATGAATAAAGAGGTGGGGCCAGGAGCTGTGGCTCGACTCCTGCAACCACAACTAGGTGAGTACAACTAGTGAAATACAACTAAGAATACCACATCACACACACACACACACACACACACACACACACACACACACACACACACACAAACACACACAAACACACACACACACCCCACACACAACACACACACAACACACACACACACACACAACACACACACACACACACACACACACACACAAATGTACATAAGCTTTACATTTCATGGTAACTTGCAAAAAAAATGGGATCACAGGAAGTGGGACGAGAAGTAGGGAACCGAGGATGAGTCTGTGAAGGAAGAATGGACAACAGAACTCATGGAAAGGAACAAGGGTGAGAAAGGAGGCTAGAATAGCTTAACATTAAAATACAGGAGAGGATGGCTGTGAGAGCGAAAATGGGAGCCCCCAAACCCAAACTAGATCGGAGCTTAGAGAACTGAAAAGCTAAAATGGATTAAAGAATCAAAAGCAAATGGCAAACATCGGGAACATGAACATCATGCCTCGGAGGACTGGGGGAAGGCAAGAAAAAAGTCAACAGAGAGACCGTATCAACCCCGGGGGGCCCCACGAAAAGTCGAAAGTAAAGTGACAGGCATTTGGGGTACGGGACAACAAAAAGGGGGGGAAGGGAAAGGGAAGAACAGTGCCCTGCAGAGGCGACAGACCTTGAGGTCCGGGAAATCTTAACGAAAATAGCAATGGGATACTTAAATCAATCAGGGGGAGGAAAAAAGGGGAGACCAATCTTTTTTCACGGGTTTTAAAAAGGCATCTTTTCGAATTGCCCCCCCTTACAAGACAAGGGGAGAAAAAGGAAGCAAAAATATCATGAAAACTTGGGAAGGAAAACTTGACCCAGCTGACAAGGGGGGTCAAATGACAACGGGTTTTCCAAAAGGTAGTCCCTACCCGGTTTATTTCTGATATATGTGACTGACAGACAAAAGGAAAAATTTCAGGGGTGTCCCTCTTGCAGATCTGAATCAATCCAGAATTCAACTGATTTTAAATTTACATGTAAACATAAGAGATCAGGGCGGGCGCAAGCCTGGCCCAATAAGTGCTCCTGAATTTTTCCTCACCAAGGCAAATCACAAGACGGGGAAAGGGTAAAATAACCACAGAGTACGGGCTATATAAAGACTTAAACCTCAAAAGGAAAAGGAGGGGGGTGAATAATCCCGGGCACATCTCCTGAGTGGACATTAGCCAAAAACTGCTACAACATTTGGGCTCCGGGCAAGCCGGCGTACAAACCCTTAAAAGGAACCCTTCATTTTTTCATTCCTGTGTACGTCCGCCCTAGAGTTGCAGCACCGATAGGGAACCCACCCCGGGTAAAGGGACAAAAGAAATTAGATAAAGTGCAAAGTTGTAAAAAAATCTAGCTCGGAGCTAAGGGTTGTCCACGGGAGATTTAAGGGAAATCAACCAAGAACTGGGGGATGGGAAGTTGGAGACAAATTTCACATTAAAATACTAAAGGAAATCGAAAAGGGGACAAGAATGTTCCAAAGGGGGACCGCAAAAAGGGGGCAATTGAAATTTTTAAAAACCTAAAGGGGTCCGGGGGATAAAACAAGTATTTCTTCATCATTGATTTGTCAGGAAGTGGAACATTGGGAAGGGGGGTAAAGGGCCGATCCATACATAGCTTTAAGAACCTGCACTTTGTGCATAAAAGTATGAATGCTAACATCCGGGCCCCCAAAATAAATAGGGGTCCTGCCGGCTAACCAGTAATCACTTTTCCCCGGGGAAAACCCCTCTCATAATTTATTCATCTAATATGCAACATAATAACTTTGAAAAGATTTTGGGAACGTTAATCATCTCAAACGGGAAAATTATTTAAAATCCTTTCTAACAAAATTTCCCCCAAACTTGAACTCATTACCAATCTTTCCCGGGTATTTATTTTCAACAGCTTTTTATACCAATATATTTAACCTTCCAAAGATGCAAGTTCAATGCCTTTAGCCTTTTTCGTAAACATACTCCGAAACGTAATGAAAACACTCAAACAACCATACCACTGAGCTAGCGGGCCAGGGGCCGCAACGGTCGGAGTTTGCGACTCCGACGCGGGTTTAAACCCCCCCCCGGGGTAGGTTTGTTTTCGTAAGGTTTCTAATAAAAGGAATAAACTGACATTTTTCCCCTGTGTAATTAACAATCTACGTTATCCTAAATTTTTTAGGCCAGAACTGACAGGAAAATAAACTGACGTCACGTGAAAAATTCAATTACCCAAAAACTTTAATTTCTATAACCTTATGATACTTTATTTACGTTTTTTGATTAAAACCAAAATTTTAGTAACTTTATTGTGTTCACTTATGCAAATTTGTCTTGGCTTTAAATTTTTTTAACCGGATTCATAATTTTATTCTCCCATTCGACTGACAAAGTTCTATTAATTTCCCTTACAATTTCCTAGTTATTCTTTTCCCAGATTTAATTTTTATATTTTTTACACTGACACATCTCCCCACCCCAAAATATCAACTTATACAGATCTTTCCCATACCCCTCTAGGTCCTCATCCAACTTTCCATACCCCTCTAGTGTCCTCATCCAGATCAAAACCAAACCTCTCAGTGCCTCACCAGATCATTCATACCCCTCTAGTGCCTCATCCAAACTTTCCAAACCTCCATGTCCCATCCAACATTAAAAACCCCTCTAGTGCCTATCCAACATTCCATACCCCTCTATGCCTCATCCAACTTCCATCCCCCTCTAGTGTCCTCATCCAGATCATCCAGCCCCTCTAGTGTCCCATCCAATCTTTCCAAACCCCTCTATTCCTCACCAGATAAATTCCATCCCCCTCTATTCCTCATCCAATCTTCCAAAACCCCCTAGTGCCTCATCCGACTTTCCATACCCCTCTAGTGCCTCACCCAAATCACCAACCCCTCAGGTCCTCATCCAACTTTCCCCATCCCCCCTTTGTTCCCATCCAGTCATTCCCAAAACCCTCTATTCCCATCCAGACTTCCAACCCCTCAGTGTCCTCATCCAGGTCATCCAAACCCCTCTATTGCCTCATCCAGACTTTTCCAAACCCCAGGGCCTCATCCAATCATTCCAACCTCTCTAGTGCCTCACACAAAAAAATTTTAAAAGGGCCTCTTAAAGTGTCATCAACAAAATTTAGCTCTTTTTTACCAAAAGTCGTTCCTAGACTAAACTTTAAAAAGGGGTCACAAGACTGACTCCTGCGAACATTAACAAGGGTCACAGCACGCCCCACAGAACATTAACGAAGGTCACATCACGATCCCGCAAACATTATCAAGGGCACACACTGATCCCGCAAACTTAACGGGGTCACAGCACAGACCCTCAAAACATTAAAAAGGGATCACACACTGATCCCTGCAGAACATTAACAAGGTCACAGCACGTCCCCTCAGAACATTAATGGGGGTCACAACACGATCCATCAAAACTTTAACAAGGGTCACGCACAGACCCCCTGCAAACATTAACGGGGTCAAAAGACGACCCCTGCAAACTTTAACAAGGGTGAACTTTAAAAGGTAAAAATACCGCGGGTTTTGTTGGGAAAGCACATATCACAGTTGGATCTTTATTTGAAACGTTTCGCCTACACATGGGTTTCTTCAGTCAGTACAGAAAAGTTGAAGAAGCAAAGATATTTGAAACGAGTAATCAGTCCAACCCCCTTTAAAAATTTTGAGGTGGTCAGTCCCTCATCTGAAAGAGCTTGTTCCATGGTATAAACAATGGAACAATGCTCTTCTCCAGACTGAGGGACTGACCACCTCAAAACTTTTTAAGGGGGATGGACGATTACCTCTTTAATACTTCTGCTTTTACAACTTTTTTTACTCGACTGAAAAGCCTACTGTGTAGGGGAAAATTTCAAATAAAATACCTAACTGTTGCTAGGTTTCTTACCCAACCACATTAACAGGGCCAGGGCTGATCCCCCCAAAAATTTAAAAAGGGGCACAAGACTGATCCCCGCAGAAAATTAACAATTCACAGGCTACCCCCGCAAACTTAACAAGGTCACAGATATCCCGCAGAAAATTTAAAAAGGGGCACAACTGATCCCGCGAACATAAAAAGGGTCACAGGCGACCCCGCAGAACATTAACAAGGGGACAAAACTGATCCCCGCAAAAAATTAACAAAGGTCACAGGGCTGTCCCCCGCAAACATAACAAGGGGCACAGGGCTGATCCCCCAGAACATTAAAAAGGGGCCCAAGACGACCCTGCAAACATTAACAAGGGGCACACACTGATCCCCGCAAACATTAAAAAAAGGGGCAAAAACACCCTCAAAAATTAAAAGGTTTACGCAGATCCCTCAGAACATTTAAAAAGGGGCAAGCACTGATCCGCAGAACATTAACAAAGGCACAGCACTGATCCCTGCAGAACATTAACAAAGGGCCAGCACTGACCCCAAACATTTAAAAAAGGTCACAGCACTGATCCCCGCAGAAAATTAACAAGGGTCACAGGACGACCCGCAGAACATTAAAAAGATCAAGCACTGATCCCGCAAAAATAACAAAGGCACAGCACTGATCCCCTACAAAAATTAAAAAGATCAACACTGATCCCGCAGAACATTAAAAAAGGCCACCGATCCCGAAAACATTTAAAAAAGCCCCACATGACCCAAACATTAACAAAGGCCAGCACTGACCCCAGAAAATTAACAAAGGGCACAGCACTGACCCTGGAACTTAACAAAGGTCACAGCAATGATCCCTGAAGAAAAATTAACAAGGTCACAGACTGATCCCGCAGAACTTAACAAAGGTCACAGCACTGCCCGCAGAACATTAACAAAGTCACAGAGACCCTAAGAACTCAACAAAGGGCACACACTGATCCCTGCGAACATTAACAAAGGCACAGCACGATCCTGCAGAACATAACAAAGGGCACAGCACTGACCCCCAGAACATTTAAAAAAGGGGAACACTGATCCCTGCAGAAAAAACAAGGGGGCACAGACTGACCCGCCGAACTTAAAAAGTCAAGCACGTCCCACAACCATTTAAAAAGGATCACCACGCCCTGCAAACATTAACAAAGGTCACGCACTGATCCCTGCAGAAAATTAACAAAAATCACAGCACGATCCCTGCAGAACATTAACAAAGGGCACAGGCTGATCCCCAAACATTAACAAAGGTCACAGCATGATCCCGCAAAACATTAAAAAGGGTCACAGGACTGGTCTCTGCAGAACATTAACAAGGTCCCAGCACTGATCCCCCAAACTTAACAAGGGCCAGCACTGATCCCGCAAACATTAACAAGGGTCACAGCACTGATCCCTTCAGAACATAACAATCACAGCACGATCCCGCAGAACATTTAAAAAGCACAGCACTGATCCCTCAAAAATTAACAAAGGCACACACGATCCCGCAGAAAAATTAACAAGGGTACACACTGATCCCTCGAACATTAACAAGGGGCCAGCACTGATCCCTGCAGAAATTTTAAAAAAGGTCACAGCTCGATCCCGGGAGAACATTAACAAAGGTCCAAAGCACTGATCCCCGCAAAATTAAAAAGGTCCAGCCTGATCCCGCAGAACATTAACAAAGGGTCAAGCACTGATCCCTGCAAACATTAACAAGGGGCACAGCACTGACCCCGCAGAACATTTAAAAAGGGGCACAGCACTATCCCTCAAACTTAACAAGGGTCACAGCACGATCCCCCGCAGAACATAACAAAGGTCACAGCACGATCCTGCAGAAAATTAACAAAGGGTCACAGCACTGACCCTGCAGAACATTAACAAGGTCCGCACTGATCCCGCAAACATTAAAAAGGTCCAGCTCGATCCTCAAACATTAACAAAGGTACAGCACGATCCCTGCGAACATTAACAAGGGGTCACAGCACTGATCCCGCAAACATTAACAAGGGGCACAGCACTGACCCTGAGAACATTTAAAAAGGGGCACAGCACATCCCTGAAACATTAACAAAGGGCACAGCACGATCCCTGCAAACATCACTCTAAAAAGTTTCCCTATTTTTTCAAGGATTTCAAAATTTCTTCACAATTACTGATTCAATTTACCTTCTCAAAAACTGATTCAATGATTTAAACTGTAACGATTAATCAGGGGAATTTAAAATTTTGCCATTTGCAAAATTCATTTAAAAAAATAATTTAAAATCACTGTATTAATTATATTTGAAATAATTATTTTTTTTTAGGTTTAGAATTAATTTTCCAGTTAAAACAATTTTAGATTACGATTATTAATATTTTTTTCTTTCCGTATTAGAATTTATTAATTTATTAAAGGGTTAAATTTAAACCTCAACAATAACGTTTAAAAAATTTTATTAATTTTAAAGACATAGTCAACCTTTTTTTGTCCTTACAGACACCTTTTTTTTTTCGAATTTTCCAATTCAAATTAACCGAGGGGAACCGAACTCACCTTTTGTTGATTCGGCATAAAGGATTCTAACAACCCTTTTAAATATTGGGCACATAAGGGATTCTAACACTGTTGAAAATTGGGCAAAACAATAGTCAAAAAAATTTGAAAACAACACACAAGGTATTCTAACACCTTTGATAACTAGGGCAAACAAAGGGTTTTCAACCCTGTTGATAAACTTGGCACTACAAATATTTTCAAAACAAGTCTAATGACTCAAGAAATCGTATGTCACGACGCGGGGTTTTACCCACCCGGGTAGGTTCGGTTAATCTTTTAAAATTCTATCCTCAAAGGAAAGTTTAAAAAGAATAGTTACTCATATTTTTTTTTTCCCTTTTTTTTCATTTATATTTAGTTTTATAACAGACAAAGCCCATCCTTTTTCTTCAAACTCGACGGTGCAGTTAATTAAGCAAAATAGTTTACATTGTGTCTGAGGGAAAAATTACCTCGTGGCAAATTTTCCTCGAAAATTTTGTAACAACTCGGCCTTATAGGGGAGAAATTGCAGGGGGTAAAAATGGTTTTGCCAGTATAAAAAAATTTTTTAAATTACAGCAAAATTTTTGGCATTTTAAGCAGACGGGGAATAATGATAATAACTGTAGAGAATACACTACATGGGCCCCAATTTTTCGTCCTTTTCGTATGCAAAACAACTGAAGAAATATCTACAGTGACCCCGAATTTATCTGGCCTTTTCTTACAAAACTTAGAGAAAAAACTACAGTGGGGCCCCTCGAATTTAGTCGGTTTTTTTTTC
>NC_069453.1:3049578-3130295 GCF_026875155.1 Cherax quadricarinatus | reverse complement strand
GTCCCCTTGCTTTCTAATTTTTAGAACTGAATCTCTTGCTTACCAACTTTAACGATACCGGGATCGCTCTTGCTTACTGAACTTTTAACGATACCAGTCTTTCCTTGCTTAACTCAATTTTTAACGATCCCTGGTGTTTTGTTTTACTAAACGTTTTAACGATCCCGGGATCCTTTTGTTTCAAACGTTTAGCGAAACATGCATCGTCTCTTGCTTTGCTCAACGTTTAACGATACCTGGATCGCCTCTTGCTTAGCTGAACGTTTAACGATACCGGTCGCCCTCTTGCTTAACCAACTTTTAACGATACCATGATGACTTTTGCTTTACTCAACTTTAACGATACCTGGATCGCCCTCTTGTTTACACAACGTTTTAACGATACCTGGATCGTCTCTTGCTTTGCTGAAAGTTTAACGATACCGGGATCGTCTCTTGCTTTACTGAACGTTTAACGATACCTGGATTGTCTCTTGCTTAACTGAACGTTTAACGACACCTGATCGTCTCTTGCTTTACTCAACGTTTAACGATACCTGGATCGTCTCTTGCTTTGCTCAACGCTTAACGATACATTGATCGTCTCTTGCTTTGCTCAACGCTTAACGATACATTGATCGTCTCTTGCTTTGCTCAACGTTTAACGATACCTGGATCGCCTCTTGCTTAACTGAACGTTTAACGATTCCTGGATCGCCTCTTGCTTAACTGAACGTTTAACGAAACCTGGATCGTCTCTTGCTTTACTCAACGTTTAACGATACATACCTTGATCGTCTCTTGCTTTGCTCAACGTTTAACGATACTTGGAGAATCTCTTTGCATTACTCCAAATTTAACGATACCGGGAAATCGCTCTTGCTTACTGAACGTTTAACGATTCCTGGATCGCCTCTTGCTTAACTGGACGTTTAACGAAACCTGGATCGTCTCTTGCTTTACTCAACGTTTAACGATACATACCTTGATCGTCTCTTGCTTTATTCAACGTTTAACGATACCTGGATCGTCTCTTGCTTTACTGAACGTTTAACGTTACCTGAATCGTCTCTTGCTTAACTGAACGCTTAACGATACCTGGAACGTCTCTTGCTTTGCCGAACGTTTAACGATACCGGGATCGTCTTTTGCTTTACTCAACGTTTAACGATACCTGGATCGTCTCTTGCTTTACTCAACGTTTATCGACACCTGATCTTTTGCTTAGCTGAACGTTTTAACGATACCTGGATCGTCTCTTCCTTTACTCAACGTTTAACGATACATGGATCGTCTTTTGCTTTGCTCAACGTTTAACGATACCTGAATCGTCTCTTGCTTAACTGAACGTTTAGCGATACCTGGATCGTCTCCTGCTTTTCTCAATGTTCAACGATACCTGGATCGTCTCTTGCTTAACTCAACGTTTAACGATACCTGGATTGTTTCTTGCTTAACTGAACGTTTAACGATACCTGGATTGTGTCTTGCTTAACTGAACGTTTAACGATACCTGGATCGCCTCTTGCTTAACTCAACGTTTAACGATACCTGGGTCGTCTATTGCTTTACCAACGTTTAACGATAATACCTGATCGTCCCCCTGTTTTACTCAACGTTTAACGATACCTGGATCGTCTCTTGCTTTACTCAACGTTTAACGATACCTGGATCGTCATTTGATTTACACAACGTTTAACGACACCTGGATCGTCTCTAGCTTTGCTGAACGTTTAACGATACCTGGATCGTCTCTTGCTTTACTAAACGTTTAACGATACATACCTGGATCGTCTCTTGCTTTACTCAACGTTTAACGATACCTGGATCGTCTCTTGCTTTACTGAACGTTTAACGATACCAGAATCGTCTCTTGCTTAACTCAACGTTTAACGATACCTAGGTCGTCTCTTGCTTTACTCAACGTTTAACGATACCTGGATCGTCTCTTGCTTAGCTGAACGTTTAACGATACCTGGGTCGTCTCTTGCTTTACTCAACGTTTAACGATACCTGGATCGTCTCTTGATTTACACAACGTTTAACGATACCGTAGATCGTCTCCTGCTTTACTCAACGTTTAACGATACCTGGATCGTCTCTTGCTTTGCTGAAAGTTTAACGATCCCGGGATCGTCTCTTGCTTTACTGAACGTTTAACGATACCTGGATTGTCTCTTGCTTAACTGAACGTTTAACGATCCCTGATCGTCTCTTGCTTTACTCACGTTTACGATACCTGATCGTCTTTGCTTTGCTCAAACGCTTAACGAACATTGATCGTCTCTGCTTTGCTCAACGTTTAACGATACCTGGATCGTCTCTTGCATTACTCAACATTTAACGATACCTGGATCGTCTCCTGGTTTACTCAACGTTTATCGATACCTGGATCGCCTCTTGCTTAACTGAACGTTCAACGATACCTGGATCGCCTCTTGCTTAACTGAACCTTTAACGATACCTGAATCGTCTCTTGCTTTACTCAACGTTTAACGATACATACCTTGATCGTCTCTTGCTTTATTCAACGTTTAACGATATCTGGATCGTCTCTTGCTTTACTGAACGTTTAACGTTACCTGAATCGTCTCTTGCTTAACTGAACGTTTAACGATACCTGGAACGTCTCTTGCTTTGCTGAACGTTTAACGATACCTGAATCGTCTCTTGCTTTACTCAACGTTTAACGATACATACTTGACGTCTCTTGCTTTATCAACTTTTTAACGATACGGGATCGTCTCTTGCTTTACTGAACGTTAACGTTACCTGAATCGTCTTGCTTTACTCAACGTTTAACGATACCTGGATCGCTCTTGCTTAAATCAACTTTAAACGACACCTTAATCGTCTTTTGCTGGCTAAAACGTTAAAACGATACCTGGTCGCCCTTGCTTTACTCAAACGTTTAACGATACCTGGATCGCCTTCCCTTTACTCAACGTTAACGATACATGGATCGTCTCTTGCTTTGCTCAACGTTTAACGATACATGAATCGTCTCTTGCTTAACTGAACGTTTAGCGATACCTGGATCGTCTCTTGCTTTACTCAACGTTTAACGATACCTGAGTCGTCTCTTGCTTTACTCAATGTTCAACGATACCTGGATCGTCTCTTCCTTTACTCAACGTTAAAACGATACCTGGGACTGTTCTACTTGCTTTACTGAACGTTTTAACGATACCTGGATTGTCTCTTGCTTTACTCAACGTTTAACGATACCTGGATTGTCTCTAGCTTAACTGAACGTTTAACGATACCTGGATTGTCTCTTGCTTTACTCAACGTTTAACGATACCTGGTTCGTCTCTTGCTTTACTCAACGTTTAACGATACCTGAATTGTCTCTTGCTTTACTCAACGTTTAACGATACCTGGATTGTCTCTTGCTTTACTCAACGTTTAACGATACCTGGATTGTCTCTTGCTTTACTCAACGTTTAACGATACCTGGATTGTCTCTTGCTTTACTCAACGTTTAACGAAAACCTGGTTCGCCCTCTTGTTTTAAACTCAACGTTTAACGATACCTGGATTGTCTCTTGCTTAACTGAACGTTTAACGATACCTGGATTGTCTCTTGCTTTACTCAACATTTAGTGACAACCTAGGAAGTATGATAACTGATGCACGCATGAATAAAGATCACTTACTACTCTCAGGTGACTTCAATATAAATCTCCTGCAAGACCAGGACCCACACGTTACTGAATTCACAAACACTGAGTAACTGCATGTTGCTACCAGCAGTAACAAAACCTGTAAAGTAAAAGGACACTAATGCAACTAATGTGACATTTTATTGTGGCAACGTTTCGCTCTCCAGGAGCTTTATCAAGCCATTATCAAGCTCCTGGAGAGCGAAACGTTGCCACAATAAAATGTCACATTAGTTGCATTTGTGTCCTTTTACTTTACATATTATCGGTAATTCTACCAACTTTATTACAGTAACAAAACCTACAAGAGTTACAGAGACTAGTGTTTCCCTACTAGACCACATCTGGACCAACACCATATCCCCTTGAAAATCAGGCATAATCATAGATAATATCACAGATCACTACCCTACCTTCCTCATCATAAATCTTGGCAAATTACCCCATGACACTACTAAAGTCACTTTCAGACTTGACAATGAGGCAGCCATTAATAACTTCACAGCAGCAGTGACAAATATTGACTGACATACTGAGCTAGAAACCTACAACACTCACTTATCTTCACTACAGCACTTACTTATCTTCCCTACAACACACACTTATCTTCCCTACAACACACACTTATATTGTCTACATCACACATACTTATCTCTCTACAACACACTTATCTTCACTACAACACTCACTTATCTACACTACAACACTCACTTATCTACACTACAACTCTCACTTATCTTCACTACAACACTCACTTATCTACACTACAACACTCACTTATCTTCCCTACAAGACACACTTATAATGACAACATCAACATACTTACCACTACAACACACTTCACTAATCACAAAAAAAACACAGGGACTTGACCGACCCCCACACCACTTGGGTGAGTAAAAAACAGACTGAAACAAAAAAAAACCCCTCACAACCACCCCCAATTCCCACACAACATATATAAATAAAACTTTAATTTACAAATTTATAACTGGGTCAAAATTCAAACTATAATATTTTTTATAGTTATTAGCGTATCCCTCATAGGTCATTTTTATAACATCAACATTAATCTCATTTTTCTGCCCCTATAAAGTACCCACAAAATGAAAAATTTTTCTTTTTTTTTGTGCCTCTTGGCCTTGCGGCCTCACCCTTTTTGTTAGGGACGTTTTTGCCAGATTTTAGGTCCCAAAAACGGAAAAAAAACCCCCGAAAAGTCAATTTTCGCTTTTGGGAAATAGATTTTAAATTTGCTTACGGTAACAACAAGGTGAGGTGGGGGATTTTTTACATGGATTGTTGAATTCCCCCTACTGGGGCTATGATTTAGGTTGGTGTCGGGAAAAAAACTGGGGGTGCTACGAAGAAGGATGAAGGACCTAAATCAGTAAGGATTTTCATCACAACGAAGATCACCCATCTGTTGATAACTGGATTTAACAGGTAATGATTTATGCCATCTATCAGGCGTCAAATCATTTTTAAAAATAAACCAACTATCCAGCCCATTATTTTGTGCCCACCCTGGCCCTAACACCACCCCAAACTTTTCCCTAGTTTGCCACCACCTAAAACCCTTCCCCCGGCCCTATCACCACCTGAAACCCTTTCCTTTTTCCCTGCCAGCCCCCTGAAACCCCTTTCCCCTGGTCCTATCACCACCTAAACCCTTTTTTTGGGGGCCCCTTCCCCACTGAAACCCTTCCTCTGGCCCCACCACCACCTGAAACCCTTCCTCTGCCCTAACACCCCTTTAAACCCCCTCCCCCCTACCTCCACTGAACCCTTTCCCTGGCCCACCCCCACCTAAACCCTCTCCCTGGCTCACCACCACATAAAACCCATCAGCTGCCCTATTTCCACCCCCAACTTTTTCCCTTTGGCCAAAAATCCCATTCGTTTTCATATGCTCATAGGGGTTCGACTAATCAAACCTACCCCAAAAGACCTTACCAATCAGGTCAAACACCCCCCCAAAATTTAATTTCCCTGAAAAAGCTAAGTAAAAAACTGAGAAAATGGTATTAAAAAAAATACTTAAAAAAAAAATAAAGAATGTTGGAAAGGAAGTAGAGGGAGCAGTTTAAAGGTATCCCACAGGGACCTGGAACCAGAGAATTAAAAGAGAAAAAGAAAAAAAAAAGAAATAAAAAAAAAAAATACAGGTAAATTAAGTAATGAGGAGTGAGGGATAGAAGAGAAATATTAAAGGGGAACAATTTCTACCGATGGGGAAATTTAGAATTTTTTTTTCGGGGAAATGGATTACTTTAGTTTCGGTGATTTATGCCATCAATCAGGGGTTGTCTGTTTTTATATCAATATTTATTATTTATTATTTAACGGATAAAATAACTCAATTTTTTAAATATTTTAAAAACCCAGAAAAACTCAATGATAATTTGCCAAAAAAAAAGGTTTTTTTAACATAATTTTTGGAGGGATTTTTTTCCCCAACAAGCAATATTTGGACTTAAACTACAACACTTACATACTTCACACAACACTACTTACTTCACTACAACACTCATTTACTTCACTACACACCACTTATTTTCCCTACAACACCGCTTATTTCCCCTCAACACTCACTTACTTCACTACAACACCCTTATCTTCATACAACACTCATTATTCACTAAACACACACTTATCTTCACTCAACACTCACTTATCTTCACACAACATCACTTATCTTCACTACAACACCATTTATCTCCTAAAACACACCTTATCTTCACAAAACACTCACTTATTTTCACTACCCCCCTCATTTTACTTCACTACAACACTCATTATTTTCCTCAACACCACTTACCACTACAACACTTTTTATCTTCACTACAACCACCTTATCTTCACTCAACACACATTTATTTTCACTAAAACACCCCCTTATCTTCACTACAACACTCACTTATTCACTAAACACCACTTATCTTCACTCAACAACCCACTTTCTTCCCTAAAAACATCGCTTATCTTCCCTACAACCTCACTTTTTCTTCATAAAACCCTCACTTATCTTCACTACAACACCACTTATTTCACTCAACACACATTTTCTTCACTACACCACTCATTTTTTCACTACAACACACACTTACTTCACTACAACACTCCTTATCTTCACTACAACACCACTTATCTTCACTACAACACTCACTTATCTTCATACAACACTCATTATCTTCACTACAACATCATTATTTTTCCTACAACACTCACTTATTTTCATACAAACTCATTTACTTCATACAAACACATTATCTTCACTACAACAAAAAAAAACATTTCTTCCCCCCAGACACACTTATATTCTACTAACAACTTATCCACTACAACACACTTCACTCTCACAAAAAAAAAACACAGGGACTGTACTCGACCCCCCATCCACAATAGGTGAGAAAAAAAAACAACAAAAACAAATACAAATCACACAATCACACCCAAATTTCCCAACAACTATAAAAATTGTACTTTAATTACAAATTTAAAACTGGGGTCAAAATTCGAACGTAAAAAAAATATTTTTTATAGTTATTAGGTTTCCCTCATAGGTCATTTCTTAACATCAACAGTAATTTAGTTTACTGCCTCTTAAAGTACCCAAAAAAATAAGAAATTTACTCTTTTGTGTGTCCCATCTGGTCCTGTCGCCCACCTTATTGTGAGGCACTTTATGCCAGATTTTGAGGCCCCAAAAACGAAAAAAACCCCTCGAAAAGTCAATTACCCTTTTTTGGAAATATAATTTAATTTGCTTTAGGGATAACAACAAAAAAGGGTGTTTGGGTTCACATGGTTTGTTGGATTCCCGAGTGGTCTAGTGTATGAGAGCGGTGCCTGAAAAATTCTGGAGGGGGCTACGAAGAAAGGAGGAGCACCTGAATCATATAAGGATTCCCATCACAACGAAATCACCCATTTGATAAACCCGGATTTTTACTGACAATGGTTTATGCCATTATCAGGCTGAAAGGGAATTTTAACGCTGGAACACGACTGTCCAGCCCCGTTTTTTTTTCCCAACGCAACCCTCATTGCCTAGGACCCCACCCTTCCTTCCTCTAGCCCACCCCCACCTAAACCCCTTCCTCTGGCCCCACCACCCCCTAAAAAACCCTTCCCCTTGCCTTCCATCACCTAAAACCCTTCCCCTGGCCCCCCCCCTGAACCCTTCCCCCGGTCTACCCCCATCAAAAACCCTTCCCGACCCTTTTTAACACCTAAACTCTTCCCCGCCCACCACCACCTAAACCCATCACTGGCCCATTTCCACCCCCAACCTTTCCTTGGGCCAACAATATCCTTTTATTCGGTTCATTGCTCAAGTGTTTTCCCCAGAGGGGCAAAACCACAACACCAGCCAATTTCCAACACCCCAAAACCCCCCAAAAAATTACTTTACAAAACAAGCAAATAGACTTGAGAAAATGATACTGAAAAAAAAAGTTTTCCAAAAAAATAAAGAAAGCGGGGGGGGAGAAAAAAGCACAGAAATTTCCCAAAGGGCCGGATGCCATCGAAAAGTGTAAACAGAATAAGAAGCAAAAAGAAGGGAAAAAGAAAGCAAAGAAAATACAAGTGAAAATTTAAAGGGAAAAGGGGGGGAGGTTAGAAAAGGTTGAAGAGGGGGCGAATTTTATCCCGATGAAATTTGTTTTTTTTCCAACAGAATGGATTTTCTTTTGTTTTGTGATTGATCTTCAATCACTGTGTCTGTGTTTATTTTAAAATTTTTTATTTTTTTATTCCCTTTGATGGATACCAAAATCAACATTTGCAATCCTTTTTTAACCAGACAAACTTAATGGTTACTTATTTTCAGGTGCAAAGTGTAATACTATTATTTAATATTATATTTCCCCAAACTCCCCTTTTTTGTTCCATTTATTTGTTCACCCCCTACTTATTTAGTCCCTTTTTTTGTCCCCTTTTTTTTTTGCTTTTTAAAAAATACTTATTTCATATTTTAAATTTTTTAAAATAATTCAGGGGCTTTTCTTAGCTTTAGAATATTACTTTTGTCTTATACTTAATCTAATTATAATCCCCTATAAAACTATATTTCAAACAGTGTCCTGATCCAAAAACTTATTAATGACTTTAAAAGAATCAAACAGTAAATATAAATTTCTCACAGCAAAAAAACAAAGGGACTTTTCGAGCCAACAACAACATAACTGTCAACAAATGCAAAATCTTTTAACAAAAATTCGATGACCTCTAGCATTACTAAATTCCCGCAGCCAATATGTCCATCATTTCCTTTAAACAGAAACTGGCTGAAACCAATACACATATGTCTATGCCTTCTGGTTACACGCCTACACAATGAGGGGCCAAACCAACAAGGGGGGGCCACTTATACTCTCAGCCAAAATTTTTTATCATAAAACCGCACAAGGGGCGAAAAGGGGGGAAAAATTAAAAGCTAAAATTTAAACCAAATACCTACAAAAACCCCCCACAGTGATAAACATCTACAAGTACCACATCAAAAAATTAGCCGTTTTTGCAACCAGGAAGTATGAAACTGATGCAGCATTATAAAATCACTTACTACTCTCAGGTGATTTAATATAAATTTTCTTTCAAGACCAGGGGCCCCCACTTACGAATTCACAAACACTGAGTAACTGCATGTTGCTACCAGGAGTAACAAAACCTGTAAAGTAAAAGGACACTAATGCAAATAATGTGACATTTTATTGTGGCAACGTTTCGCTCTCCAGGAGCTTTATCAAGCCATTATCAAGCTCCTGGAGAGCGAAACGTTGCCACAATAAAATGTCACATTAGTTGCATTTGTGTCCTTTTACTTTACATATTGTCGGTAATTCTACCAACTTTATTACAGTAAGAAAACCTACAAGAGTTACAGAGACCTGTGTTTCCCTACTAGACCACATCTGGACCAACACCATATCCCCTTGAAAATCAGGCATAATCATAGATAATATCACAGATCACTACCCTACCTTCCTCATCATAAATCTTGGCAAATTACCCCATGACACTACTAAAGTCACTTTCAGACTTAACAATGAGGCAGCCATTAATAACTTCTCAGCAGCAGTGACAAATATTGACTGACATACTGAGCTAGAAACCTACAACACTCACTTATCTTCACTACAGCACTTACTTATCTTCCCTACAAAACACACTTATATTGTCTACATCACACATACTTATCTCTCTACAACACACTTATCTTCACTACAACACTCACTTATCTACACTACAACACTCACTTATCTACACTACAACACTCACTTATCTTCACTACAACACTCACTTATCTACACTACAACACTCACTTATCTTCCCTACAAGACACACTTATAATGACTACATCACACATACTTATCTCACTACAACACACTTCACTACATCACAAACAAAAACACAGGGACTGTGACTCGACCCCCACATCCACATATAGGTGAGTAAAAAACATGACTGAAACAAATACAAACTCACACAACCACTCCCAAATTCCCACACAACTATATATATGTAACATTAATTACAAATTTATAACTCGGTCTAAATTCGAAAGTAACTATAATATTTTTTATAGTTATTAGCGTATACCTCAGTAGGTCATTTCTATAACATCAACATGTAATCTTAGTTTACTGCCTCTATAAAGTACCCACAAAAATGAAGAAATTTACTCTTTTTGTGTGTGCCATCTTGGTCCTGTGCGGCCTCAGCCTTATTGTGAGGCACGTTTATCGCCAGATTTTGAGGTCCCAAAAACTGGAAAAAGAGACCCTCGAAAAGTCAATTATCGCTTTTGGAATATATGATTTTAATTTGCTTACGGATAACAACAAGGATGAGGTGGTTGAGTGTTCTATATGGATTGTTGAGATTCCCGTAGCTGTTCTAGTGTATGAGAGTTGGTGTCTGGAAAAATAGCTGGAGGTGCTACGAAAAAGGATGGAGCACCTGAATCATATAAGGATTCTCATCACAACGAATATCACCCATCTGTTGATAACTGGATTAATCATGGTAATGATTTATGCCATCTATCAGGCTGTCAAGATCATTTTAACAACTAGAACACAACTATCCAGCCCAGTTATTCTAGAATGTCCACCACCCCTGGCCCTAACACCACCTAATACTTTTCCTCTAGTTTTGCCACCACCTAAAACCCTTCCTCTGGCCCTATCACCACCTGAAACCCTTCCTTTGGCCCTACCAGCACGTGAAACCCTTCCTCTGGTCCTATCACCACCTGAAACTCTTCCTTTGACCCTTCCACCACGTGAAACCCTTCCTCTGGCCCTACCACCACCTGAAACCCTTCCTTTGGCCCTACCAGCACGTGAAACCCTTCCTCTGGCCCTACCACCACCTGAAACCCTCTCCCTGGCTCTACCACCACATAAAACCCATCAGCTGGCCCTATTTCCACCTCCAACGTTTTCCTTGGACCAGAAATATCCCCAGTTCGTGTTCATATGCTCATAGTGGTTCCCACTAGAGTCAAACCTACCACAAAAGACCATTACCAATCAGGTCTAACACACTCCCAAAATTAATTTACCTGACAAAGCTAAGTAGAAAAGACGTGAGAAAATGGTATTAAAAAAAAATACTTCAAAAAAAATAAAGAAAGAGTTGGAAGAGGAAGTAGACGGAGCAGCATTAGTAGTATCCCAAAGGGACCTGGATACCATCGAGAATTATAAAGAGAAAAAGAAAGCAAAAAGAAATAAAAAGAAAAGAAAATACAGGTGAATTAAAGTAATGAGGGTGAGAGGATAGAAGAGAGAAGTGATTGAAGGGGAACAAAGTTCTATCCGATGGTGGAATTAGATATTTTTTTTTCCAGCGGAAATGGATTACTTTAGTTTCTGGTGATTTATGCCCATCAATCACCGTGTGTCTGTGTTTGTATATTCAATATATTTATTTATTTATTCATTTAACGGATAAAATAACTCAATATTTGCAATACTTTAATAACCAGACAAACTCAATGATAATTTGCCATAAAAAATGGTTTCTTTAACATAAGTTTGGATGGATTTATTTCCCAACAAACAATATGTTGGACTTAAACTACAACACTCACCTATCTTCACTACAACACTCACTTATCTTCACTACAACACTCACTTATCTTCACTACAACACTCACTTATCTTCACTACAACACTCACTTATCTTCACTACAACACTCACTTATCTTCACTACAACACTCACTTATCTTCACTACAAACTCACTTATCTTCACTACAACACCACTTATCTTCACACAACACACAAATTTTCTTCACTACAACACTCACTTATCTTCACTACAACACTCAATTATCTTCACTACAACACTCACTTATCTTCACTACAAAACACTTATCTTCACTACAACACACCTTATCTTCACTACAACACTCACTTATCTTCACAACAACAAAACACTTATCTTCACTACCCAAAACTCACTTATCTTCACTACAACACTCACTTATCTTCACTACAACACAAAACTTATCCTCACTACAACACTCACTTATCTCACTACAACACTCACTTATCTTCACTACAACACTCACTTATCTTCACTACAACAACACACTTATCTTCACTAAACAACACTTATCTTCACTACAACACACACTTATCTTCACTTACAACACACACTTATCTTCGCTACAAACACTCACTATCTTCATCAACACTCACTTATCTTCACTACAACCTACTTTTTTCACTACAACACTCACTTACCTTCCTACAACACTCACTTTTTTTCCCAACACACATTTATCTTCACTACAACACTCACTTATCTTCACTACAAACACATTTACTTCACTAAAAACCACTCACTTCCTTCCTACAACACTGACTTATCTTCACTAAAAACCCTCATTATCTTCACAAAAACACTCACTTATTTTTCCCTACAAGACACACTTTTTTTGACTACACACACATACTTATCCCCCCTAAAACACACTTATCATCACCAACAAAAACACAGGGACTGATCGCCCACCACATCCACATATGGGGTGATAAAAAACAGATGAAAAATACAAACTCAAAAACCCCACCCAAATTCCCCACAACATTATATGAACATTAATTACAAATTTATAACTGGGTCTAAATTTCGAACGTAAATAAATTTTTTAAGTTATTACGTATACCTCAGTAGGTCTTTTCTATAACATCAACAGTAATCTTAGTTTACTGCCTCAAAAAAGACCCACAAAAATGAAGAAATTTTACTCTTTTTGTGTGGCCATCTTGGTCCTGTGCGGCCTCAGCCTTTTTGTGGGGGCACGTTTACGCCAGATTTTGGGGCCCCAAAAAAACGGGAAAAAGAGACCCCAAAAAAGTCAATTATCGCTTTTGGAAAAATTTTTTTAAATTTTTGCTTAGGGATAACAACAAGGATGAGGGGAGTTTTTCTACATGGATTGTTAAAGTTTCCCGAAAGGGTCTATGTATAAAAGGGTGCCGGGAAAAAAAAAATTTTGGAGGTGTACGAAGAAGGATGGACACCTGAATCTAAAAGGATTCTCACCACAACGAAGCCCCCAACTTTGAAAACCCCGGATTTATACTGACAATGGTTAAGCCTCTATCAGGCGTAAAGTTTTTTTTAAAGCTAAAAACACACTTCCACCCCAGTTTTTCCTCTAGGCGTAAAGCCCTCTTTGCTCAGGACCTCCCCCCCCCTTCCTCTAGCCCTACCACCACCTAAACCCCTTCCTTGGCCCTACCACCCCCAAAAAACCCTTCCTCGGGCCATTCCATCCCCAAAAAACCCTTCCTCGGGCCCCTACCCCCCCTGTAACCCCCCCCTTTCACCACCACAAAACCCTTCTGTAGCCCCCCAACACCTGAAACTTTTCCCCCTGGCCCACCACCACCTAAAAAACCATCATTTCCCTATTTCCCACCAAACCTTTCCCTTGGCCCAAAAATACCCATTCGGTTCAGAGCCTAAGTGTTCCCACTAAGACAAATCCACAACACCAGATTTTGCCCAACCAGGCCCCAACACACCCCCCCAAAAAAATTTTTACTTGACAAAGTAAGGAATGATTTGAGAAAATGATACGAAAAAAAAATGTTTCCAAAAAAAAAAGAAAGGGGAAAGGATGAAAAAGGAGCAGCATATTCAGAAGGACCTGGTGCCATCGAAAATGTAAACAAATAAGAGAGCAAAAACAAGTAAACAAAAGCAAAAAATGAAAGTGAGTTAAGGGTTTATGAGGAGTGAGGGGTTAGAAGAGAAAAGTGATTGAAGAGGACCAAGTTTTTATCCGCGAGGAAATTTAGAATTTTTTTCCCAAAAGGGAGAGGGATTATTTTAGTTTCGTGATTGATGCTGACAAACACTGGTGCGTGTTTTTTTTTTTTAATATATTATTTATTTATTCCTTTATGTATACAATATCAACTTTTTGCAATGCTTTAATCCCCAACAAATTTAAAAATGATAACTGTCATAAAAAAAATGGTTATATTTTTCAGTGCAAATGTAATACGTATATTTAATATTATATTCCCAAGCTCCCTTATTTGATTACCACTTTATTTGTTCCCACTATTTAAATTTTAGCCTTTTGTATTGCCCCCTTTTTTTAGCTTTAAAAATACCTTTTTCATTTTTTTACGTTTGTTAAAATAATTCATGTGCTTTTTCTTAGTTTTAGAATTTTTACTTTGTCTTATACTTAAGTCTAATTATAGATCCACTATAAATCTTATATTACAAGCACTGATCCTCATCCCAAAACCTCTTATTGAATGACTTAAATGAATAAAACGTAATAAATTACTACACAGCAAAATAACAAAGGCACTTCCAGAGCCAACAACAACATAACTGCTTAACTAAAAAGCGATTTTTAGCAAACATTAGATGACCTCATAGCTAACAAAATTCCCCCTGCATCCAATATTCCATCATTACTCTACAGAAACCTGGCTGAAGCCAGATACTACAGAGTCTATGCCATTCGGTTTACACAGCCATACAAAACTGGGGCCAGCCCAAAAAGGGGGTGGCACAGTTTAAATAACAGACCAACTAGAGTACACTAATACCGCAAAAGGGGACGAAATGGGGAATATATAATAGCTAAATTCAAATCCAAATACCTAAAAAAACCTCTCACATGTAAACATCAAGAGACCCAGTCAAACTTTAGCCGTTTTAGTGAAACTGGGAAAAGTTGATAACTGTGCACGCAGAAAAAGATCACTTACTACTCTCGGTGACTTTAATAAAAAACTTTTGCAAGACCGGGACCCCACGTTACTAAATTCAAAAAACCCTGAGTAACTGCATGTTGCTACCAGCAGTAACAAAAACCGTAAAGTAAAAGGAACTAATCCCAAATAAGTGCATTTTATTGGGGGCAACGTTCCTCCCCAGGAGCTTTATAAGCCTTACAGCCCAAGCAAAAACTTTTGCCACAATAAAATGCCCTTTTAGTTTCATTTGGTCCTTTTTACTTTACTTTGTCGGTAATTCTACCAACTTTATTACAGTAAGAAAACCTACAAGGTTACAGAGACTGTGTTTCCCACTAGCCAATCTGGACAACCCCAACCCCTTGAAAATCGGGCATAATCATAGATAAATCACAGATCCCCCCAACCTTCCTCTCATAAACTTGGAAAATTACCCCATGCCCTACTAAGTCCTTTCAGATTCCCAAAATGAGGCAGCCATTAATAACTTCACAGCGCGTGACAAATATTGATGACATACGACTAGAAACCTACAACACCCCTTATCTTCACTACAGCACTTACTTATCTTCCCCACAACACCACTTATTTTCCTCAAAACACACTTTATTGCTCATCACAATACTTATCCTTAAAAACAATTTTCTTCACTAAAAACATCATTATCTACCTAAAACACCACTTATCTCACTAAAACACTCCTTATCTACACTCAACACACACTTATCCCCCTACAAGACACACTTATATTGCTACATCAGCATACTTTCCACTACAACAATTTCACTAAAAACAAAACAAAAACACGGGGATGTGACTCGACCCCCAAAACCACTATAGGTGAGTAAAAAAACATGACAAAAAAAATAAAAACTCCAAAAACCATCCCAAAATTTCCCACAAACTAAATAAATGTACATTAATTAAAAATTTATAACGGGGTCAAAATTCGAAGTAACATAATTTTTTTTATAGTTATTACGTATACCTCGTGGGTCATTTCTATAACATCAAAATTAATTTTAGTTTACTGCCCAAAAAAGTACCCACAAAAAATGAAAAAATTTTACTCTTTTGGGTGGCCATTTTGGTCCGTGCGGCCTCAGCCTTATGGAGGCACGTTTACGCCAGATTTGAGGTCCCAAAAAGGGAAAAAAGACCCTCGAAAAGTCAATTTATCGCTTTTGGGAATAATGTTTTTTAATTTGCATGGAAACAAAAAGGGAGGGAGGTTTTTTGAGTGTTCACATGGATTGTTGGATTCCGTAGCTGGCAGGATGAGGTTTTGGTGTCTGGAAAAAAGGGGGAGGTGCTACAAAAAAGGATGGAGCCTTGAATCAAATAAGGATTCTCATCACAACAAATATCCCCCATCTTTGATAACGGATTAATCAGGTAATGATTTATGCCTCTTCAGGCTGTCAAATCATTTTAACAACAGAACAAACTATCCACCCGTTTTTCTAGAAGTCCCACCACCCCTGGCCCCAACACCACCCAATCCTTTTCCCCTAGTTTTTGCCCCCACCTAAAAACCCCTTCCTTGGCCCTATCACCTCCTGAAAACCCTTCCTTTTGGGCCCACCACACGTGAAACCCTTCCCCGGCCCCATCACCAAAACCCGAAACTCTTCCTTTGCCCTTCCACCCGTGAAAAACCCTTCCCCTTTGGCCCTACCACCACCCGAACCCTTCCTTTGGCCCAAAACCAGCAGTGAAACCCTTTATCTGGTAATCACCCCCCTGAAACCTTTCTTTTGGGCCTTCCACCACGTGAAACCCTTTCCCCTGGCCCTACCCCCACCTGAAACCCCTCCCGGCCTACCCCACATAAAACCCATCCGGCCCCTATTTCCCCCTCCCAACGTTTTCCTTGGGCCGAAATATCCCCCGTTCGTGTTCATATGTATAGTGGTTCCCCCTAGAGTCCCCAAACCCACCACAAAAGACCATTTACCCAAACAGGTCAACACATTTCCCAAAAATTTAATTTTCCTGACAAAGCTAATAGAAAAGACGTGAGAAAATGGGATTAAAAAAAAAACTTCAAAAAAAATAAAGAAAAGTTGGGAAAAGGAAGTAGACGGAGCAATTAGTGTTCCCACAGGACTGGATACCATGAGAATTTTAAAAGAAAAAAAAAAGCCAAAAAAAAATAAAAAAAAAAGAAAAACAGGTGAAATTAAAAAATGGGATGAGAGGTAAAGGAGAAGTGATGAAGGGGGGAAAAAAGTTCTTCGGGGGGTGAAAAAAAATATTTTTTTTTTCCGCGGAATGGATTACTTTTAGTTTCTGGTGATTTAGTCATCAATCACCGTTGTCTGTGTTTGTAATTCAATAAATTATTTCTTTAATTTTTTAAAGGGTAAAAAAAAAACTCAATATTTGCAAAACTTTTAAAAACCAGACAAAATCAATGATAATTTTCCATAAAAAAAGGTTTTTAACATAATTTTGGATGGATTATTTCCCCAAAAAGCAAATTTTTGGGGCTTAAATACAACCTTACATATTTCATACAACACACACTTTCTTCACTACAACACCACTTATCTTCAACAACACTCACTTATCTTCATACAACACACACTTTTCTTCATACAACACTCACTTTTCTTCACTACAACACCACTTATTTCACTACAAAACCATTATCTTCACTACAACACTCACTTATTCACTACAACACTCATTATCTTCACTACAACACTCCTTTTTCTTCACACAAACCCTCATTTTCTTCACTAAACCTCACTTATCTTCACTACAAACCATTACTTCCCTCAACACTCACTTATCTTTCCCCACAACACTCACTTACTTTATACAACACTCACTTATCTTCACTACAAACAAAAACTTTTCACTACAACACTCACTTATCTTCAAATACAACACTCCTTATCTTCACACAACACCACTTATCTTTACTACAACACTCACTTATCTTTACTACAACACCTTACTTTATTTTCAACACCCCTTATCTTTACTACAACATCACTTATCTTCATACAACACCACTTTTCTTCAACCCACCATTATCTTTACACAACACTCATTTTTCCACTACAAACTCATTTATCTCACTACAACCACATTATTTCACACAAAAACACACTTATATTTTACTAAATAAAACCTACTTATCCACTACAACACACTTCACTACACCAAAAAAAAAACACCGGACTGTACCGACCCCCCACTCCACATATAGGTGAGTAAAAAAAGACTGAAAAAAAAACAAACTCAATAACCTCCCAAAATTCCCCCACAATAAAATAATGTAACATTAAATTACAAATTTTTTAAATCGGTTTAATTTCGAACGTAAAAAAATATTTTTTAGTTATTTTGCGTATACCCTAGGCATTTCATAAAAAACAAAAGTAATCTTAGTTTACTGCCTCTATAAAGTACCCACAAAAAGAAGAAATTTTCTCTTTTTGTGTGTGCCATCTTGGGCCTGTGCGGCCCCCAGCTTATTTTAGGCACGTTTTTCGCCCCAAATTTTTTTGGTCCCAAAAAATGGAAAAAGAAAACCCCGAAAATCAATTTTCGTTTTGAATATTAATTTTTAATTTGCTTACGGAAACAACAAGGATGAGGTGTTTTAGTTTCTACAGGTTGTTGAGATCCCCCTAGCGGCTAGTGTATGAAGCTGGTGCCTGGAAAAATATCTGGAGGTGCTACGAAGAAGGGGGGCACCTGAATCAATAAGGGTTCCACACAACGAAATCACCCATCTTTTATAACCGGATTATAAATGACAATGGTTTTTTGCCATCTATCGGCGTAAAAGGTAATTTTAAAAAAGTAGAAAACCAACTGTCCAGCCCAGTTTTTCCCCTAAAGGGGTCAACCCCATTGCCTAGGGCCTCCCCTTTCCTTCCCTCTAGCCCTCCACCCCTAAACCCCCCTTCCCCCGGCCCAAACCCCCCCTAAAAAACCCCTTTCCCCTGGGCCTTCCACACCTAAAAACCTTCCTCTGGCCCTACCCCCACCTGTAACCCTTCCCCTTGGGGGCCCACCCCCACAAAAACCCTTCCTGTACCCTTCCAACACCTGAAACTCTTCCCCCGGGCCCCAAACCACCTGAAACCCCTACTGGCCCTATTTCCTCCACCCAACCCCCTTTTCCTTGGCCCCAAAATACCCCCCCATTCGTGTCATATGCTCAAGTGGTTCCCCCTAGAGACAAATCCACAACACCAGCCCTTTCCAACCAGGCCCCACAAAACCCCCCCAAAAAAATTTACTTGGGCAAAACTAACAAATAGATTGAGAAAAGATACTGAAAAAAGAAATGTTTCCAAAAAAATAAAGAAAGCGGAAGAGGGGGAAAAAAAAAGCAGCATATTCCAGAAGGGCCCGGGGTGCCACGAAAAGGTAAACCAAAAAAAGAGCAAAAAGAAAAAACAGAAAGCAAAGAAAATACAAAGGGAAATTTAAAGGGAAAGGATGAGAGGTTAGAAGAGATTGAAGAGGAGCCAAGTTTTATCCGGCGATGAAATTTGATATTTTTCCAACAGAGATGGATTACTTTAGTTTCCTGTGATTGATGCTGTTCAATCACTGTGTCTGTGTTTATTTATTTAATATATTTATTTATTTATTCCTTTGATGGATACAATAACTCAACATTTGCAATCCTTTAATAACCAGACAAACTTAATGGTTACTTATTTTCAGGTGCTAAAGTGTAATACGTCATTATTTAATATTATATTCCCAAGCTCCCTTATTTGATTACCACTTTATTTGTTCACCACTACTTATTTTAGTCCCTTTTGTATTGTCCCCTTTATTTTAGCTTTAAAAACTACCTTATTTCATATATTTACGTTTGTTAAAATAATTCAGGTGCTATTTCTTAGCTTTAGAATATTTACTTTGTCTTATACTTAAGTCTAATTATAGATCCACTATAAATCTTATGATTACAAGCAGTGATCCTGATACCAACCTCTTATTGAATGACTTAAATGAATCAAACAGTAACTATAATTACTACACAGCAGAATAAACAAAGGCACTTCTCAGAGCCAACAACAACATAACTGTCTTTAACTACAATGTCAGATCTTTAAGCAAACATTACGATGACCTCATAGCATTACTAAATTCCCTGCATGCCAATATGTCCATCATTACTCTCACAGAAACCTGGCTGAAGCCAGATACTACATATGTCTATGCCATTCCTGGTTACACAGCCATACACAACTGTAGGCCAGACCAACAAGAATGTATCACTAATACTCGCACAAGGGATGAACATGGGGAATATTTTTTTTTTTTATTATCACACTGGCCGATTCCCACCAAGGCAGGGTGGCCCGAAAAAGAAAAACTTTCACCATCATTCACTCCATCACTGTCTTGCCAGAAGGGTGCTTTACACTACAGTTTTTAAACTGCAACATTAACACCCCTCCTTCAGAGTGCAGGCACTGTACTTCCCATCTCCAGGATTCAAGTCCGGCATGCCGGTTTCCCTGAATCCCTTCATAAATGTTACTTTGCTCACACTCCAACAGCACATCAAGTATTAAAAACCATTTGTCTCCATTCACTCCTATCAAACACGCTACGCATGCCTGCTGGAAGTCCAAGCCCCTCGCACACAAAACCTCCTTTACCCCCCCCCTCCAACCCTTCCTAGGCCGACCCCTACCCCGCCTTCCTTCCACTACAGACTGATACACTCTTGAAGTTATTCTGTTTCGCTCCATTCTCTCTACATGGGGAATATATAATAGCTAAATTCAAATCCAAATACCTACAAAAACCTCTCACAGTGATAAACATCTACAGGGGTACCACAGTCAAACATTAGCCGTTTTAGTGACAACCTAGGAAGTATGATAATGATGCACGCATGAATAAAGATCACTTACTACTCTCAGGTGACTTCAATTAAATCTCCTGCAAGACCAGGACCCACACGTTACTGAATTCACAAACACTGAGTAACTGCATGTTGCTACCAGCAGTAAGAAAACCTACAAGAGTTACAGAGACTAGTGTTTCCCTACTAGACCAAATCTGACCAACACCATATCCCCTTTAAAATCAGGCTAATTACAGATAATATCACAGATCACTACCCTACCTTCCCCATCATAAATCTTGGCAAATTACCCCATACACTACTAAAGCCACTTTCAGACTTTACAATGAGGCAGCCATTAATAACTTCACAGCAGCAGTGACAAACACTGACTGGCACACTGAGCTAGAAACCTATACAGATTTCTAACAAATGTATTAATAATTTTCTAAAAAGACCCAATACGTCTATAACAAGCACTGCCCTAAAATCCATAAATTCAAAGCAACCTACATGAAAAACAGTACAGAATGGGCCACATAACCCAGGCCCAAAAAAAACTTTACTCGTCAATCCTAACCAGCCTGTTTAAAAAGGGGTAAAAAACTGTTTTAATGAGAACAGATTTTCCAATTACGAGGTGATAAAAAAAAAAAGGATTTTGGAAAACCTATCAAAAAATTCTGGAAAAAAAAAGGGATACACAAAAAAATAGCAAAATTTGAATTAAAAAAACCCAAAGTTTAACCCCAACTCCCACCAACGGGAAACAGAAAACCCGGGACTCAAAAATTTTTTTCTCCACTATAGGAAAAATTTGCCAAAAAAAATCCAACCCTCAATACCCCCCCAGTGACTACCTCACGGGAACTCCCCGAACCACACTGTTCCTACCCCTCCGACAACCCTTTAACTGAATCTCCCTTATTATAAACACACAAAAAAAAACCAAGACGGGAATTTTAAATTTTCCCTTTACAAACCTTTAAAATAAAAAAAGGGGTTCACAATCCCAAATCATCAATCACTGCAACCCAAAAAACAAATCCATAGAACCCTCTCCCTTTCCCTACAGTTTTTTAAAAATAGAAGGGTCACCCCGTCCAAAAAGGGAGAAGACCAACAGATTTTAATCATATGGGGCCAAATATCCAATTTAAACCCCCCTCTCTATAAAAGGGTTCGAAAAAATTAAATTCATAAGCTAACTTTTTCCTACCTAAACCCCCACAACATACTAAACCCCCTGTAAAATTTGGGGTTTCGGCCAAATTAAAAATGTAATGATGCTTTTAATACACAGGGCAATAGAAAAAAAGAAGCCCCACTGGGGTCTTCATTGATTTAACGAAAATCTTTTGACATTTTGACCATGACTTGCTCCAATAAAAATGTCGCACTATGGAATAAGGGGGAAATTTCCCCTCATTCCCAAAAAAGTTTTTCCCTTTCACCAACAGAACCCCAATATGTGTAAAAAAAGGGGGCAAACTCTTCCCGCACAGCTAATTACGGGTTGGGGCCCCAAGGGAATTTGTCCTTGGCCCCTCTTCTCTTTCTCAATAAATAAATACCCAAACCAAATGTTTCCCCAACCCTACTCAAACCCCACTATCTGAAGGATAAAATACATCCCCTTCTCACCGGGCCCCCAGTCACATTTACCCAATAAAGTAAATACCGAATTACAAAAAATTTTACCTGGGGGAGAAACTAAAAAACCCTTACTCTATACATTGAAAAAAACCTACTTAAAACATTTTGGAAAACAGAGCTACAGAGCCCCTTTTTAACATAAGGGATAAACGGACCCCCTACCCACAAAATTCACAGGGGGAAATTTTTTTTGGGAAATTTCCACCTTGATAATAGCCCAAAATTCAAACACATAAAAAAAAATTTTTTCCAAAAAAAAATTTCCAAGACCGTAGGCTTTACTATCAAAAGATCCGGTACAGTTCCACAATCAGCCCTCCGGGCCCCTATATCACTCACTTATTTCCCCCTACTCACCTAGGAAATTTTGGGCATGGGGCCCCAACAACAAAAAACCCCATCTCCCCCCATTAATTACCCAAAAAAAGGGTCGCAGCCCCCGAATGAAAAACAAACCCCAACTACAGACAGAAAATTCCCCAAATATTCAAAAAAAAAAACCTACTCACAATAAAAAACATCCATACTTTTTAAACTGCCCCTACTACTTTCATAGAAAAATTTAAACTCGAAAAAAACCCCCCCCCTAAAAAGTCTCCTTTTACCAACCTCAAAGAACAAAAAGGCCATAACAAAAGGGCACTTTGATGTTCCTCGTGCCCCATCTCACACTTGAAAAAACCCAAAATCCCACAAAAAAGGCCCTAAAATCGGGAAATTCAAAAACCTGTAAATATAAAAGAAACACTTTTTTAAAAATTTTAATTCTTTTCTAAAAAAAATCACTTACTCCCCACAAGTATTACTGAAAAATTTTACCCTTTAAATTGTATCTCAAAAAGGGTTTTTCATTTTTTGAAAATCTCATAAAATGTTTTAACTGTGACCCCCAATCAAACTTTTTTTTTTAATTACATTCCCTAACGGGAATACTCCATTTACTAAAGCGCAAAACCCACAGTAAATGCCCTTTTGGGACTTGTCTTTGTAATACCCCATTTTTTGCAAAAATGTTATCTGTTTACAATAATGTTTTTCCCACTAAATATATCTTTTGCTTAGTTAATTTTAAGTTAATTTTAACTCCCCATAATGCTCTGCATCAAGGAGCTTCGGCATTTTTCACTGAAATTTAACTTTTATTCCTTTGTACTTCACGGTTTCCTGTTCAAAAAAAATAAAAAAATAAAAAAATAAATTTCCGGGATCGCCCATTTTTTACTAAATTTTTTAAACGTACCTGGATGTCTCTTGCTTTACCAACGTTTAACGATACCTGGTTCGTCTCGGGCTTTACTAAAAACTTTAACATCCCGGGATGGCTCTTGCTTTACTCAACGTTTAACGTTCCCCGGACGTCTTTTGGGCTTTACTCAACTTTTTAAAAGATCCCGGGGTCGTCCCCTTGCTTTACTAAACCCGTTTAACGATCCGGGTTGTCTCGGGCTTTACTCAACGTTTAACGTTTACCGGGGTCTTTCTCTTGTTTTAAAACCTCAACTTTTAACAAAACCCTGGATAGTCTCTTGCTTTACCCCAACTTTTAAACGATCCCTTGGATCGTTTCTTGATTTACACAACTTTTAACGATACCTAGATCGTCTCTTCCCTTTACCAACTTTTTAACGAAACCTGGATCGTCTTTGTTTTGGGGGCTGAACTTTTAACGATCCCGGGATGTCCTCTTGCTTATAAAACTTTTTAACGATATGGTTTTCTCTCTTGCTTAACTGAACTTTTAAACGATACCTGGAACGCTCTTGTTTAAACCCAACGTTTAAACGATCCCTTTGGTTTCGTCTTTTGCTTTATTTAAAACATTTAACGAAACCTGGTACCTTTTGGGGTTTTTCCTCAACTTTTAAACGATCCCTTGGGATGGGCCTCTTGCTTAACTAAAACGTTTAACGATACCGGGGGATCGCCTTTTTGTTTAAACTTGAACGTTTAAAACATACCTGGATGGGCTCTTGCTTTACTCAACGTTTAACGTTTCCCCCTTTGATCGCTCTTGCTTTTACTAAAAACTTTTAACGAAAACCTGGATCGTCTTTTTGCTTTACTGAACGTTTAACTTTTCCCTAAATCGCTCGCTTAACTGAACTTTAACGTCCTGGAACTTTCCCTTGTTTTGGGCTAAAACGTTTAACGATCCCGGGGGATCTTTCTTTTGTTTTACTAAACTTTTAACGATCCCTGGTTGTCCCCCCTTGTTTAAAATAAAACTTTTAAAACGATACCTGGAACGCCCTTTTTCCCTTTAAACTAAACCCGTTTAACGATACCTGGATCGTCTTTTTCTTTACTCAACGTTTAACGATAAAAGGGTTGTCTTTTGCTTTACTAACGTTTAACGATCCTGGTTTTGTCCCCTTGGGCTTAACGAACTTTTTTAACGATACCTGGTTTGTCTCTTGCTTTACTCAAATTTAGTGACAACCCTGGGAAGTATGATAACTGATGCACGCAGAAAAAGTTCATTACTACCTCAGGTGACTTCAAAAAAAATCCCCCTCAAGACCAGGCCCCACACTTTACTAAAATTCACAAAAAATGGGGTAACTGCATTTTTCTACCAGAAAGTAAAAAAACCCTGTAAAGTAAAAGGACACAAAATTGAAAACAAAATGTGACATTTTATTGTGGCAACGTTTCGTTTCTCCAGGAGTTTTTAAAACCCCTTAAAACAAGCCCTGGAGGGGCGAAACGTTGCCAAAAATTTAAAATGCAATTAGTTCTTTTGTGTTCTTTTACTTTCAAAATTGCCCGGTAATTTACCAACTTTTTTACAGTAACAAAACCTACAAATTTTACGGGAGATGTTTTTCCCTCTAAAACCAAACCGGGAACCAAACCACCATACCCCCTTAAAAAATCAGGCATAATAAACAGAAAAAGCACAGTTTCACTACCCTCCCTTCCTCATCATAAATTTGGCAAATTACCCCAACACTACAAAAGTCATTTTCGACTTAAAATGAGGCACCCATTAATAACTTCTCAGCACAGTGACAAATTTTGACTGACATACTGGCTAAAAAAACCCTAAAAACCCCTCACTTATCTTCACTACGACTTATTTATCTTCCCTACAACACACCTACTTTCCCAAAACACACATTTAAATATTGTCTACACCACTTTACTTATCTCTCTACAAAAACACTTATCTTCCTACAACACTCATTATCTACATTTAAAAACACCCCATTTAAATCTACACTAAAACACTCACTTATTTTCAAAACAACAACCCCACTTATTCCCAAAAACAACACCACTTATTTTCCCTTTCAGACACACTTATAAGACCACAGCCTTTATTACTCCCTAAACACACTTCACTACACACAAAAAAAAACACAGGGACTGTAAACTGGGAACCCCCCACATCCCCATATAGGTGAGAAAAAAACATGACTAAAACCCAAATAAAAAAAAAAAACTCAACAATCACCCCCCAAATTTCCCCACACAACTTTTTTAAATGAAACTTTAAAATTAAAAATTTTTTAAAGGGTCTAAATTCGAACGTAACTAAATATTTTTTATATTTTTACTTTAAAAATCAGTAGGTCATTTCTAAAACCATAAAAATTTGTAATCTCTTTTTACTGCCCTTAAAGTCCCCACAAAAAAAAAGGGAAATTTACTTTTTTGATGTGCCATTTTGGTCCGTGGGGGCCCTCATTTTTATTGTGGGCACGTTTATCGAAGATTTTGAGGCCCCAAAAAAAGGGGAAAAAGAACCCTCGAAAAGTAAATTATCGTTTTTGGGAAATTTTATTTTTTTAATTTGCTTACGGACCCCCAACAAGGTTGGAGGTGTTTGAGTTTTCCCTAATGGATTTTAAATTTCCCCGTAGCGGGGTCAAGTGTATGAGAGCGGGTGCCGGAAAAAAAAAAGCTGGGGGTGCACAAAGGGAAGGATGGAGAAACCTGAATCAAAATAAGGATTCCATCCAACGAAGATCACCCATCTGTTGAAAACCGGATTTATACTGCCAAGGGGTTTTGCCATCTATCGGGCTGTAAAGGAAAATTTAACATAGAACAAAACGCCAGCCCAGTTTTTCCTCTAGAGCGTAAAGCCCCCCTTTTGCCTAGGCCCCCTCCCCCCTTTCCTTTCCCTCTACCCCTACCCACCACCAAAAACCCCTTCCCCTCGGGCCCCCTCCCCACCTAAAACCCTTCTCTGCCTTTTCCATCCCCAAAAACCCCTTTCCCTTGGCCCAAACCCCCACCTGAAACCCCTTCCCCGGCTTTCCCCACCATAAAAAACCCCTTTCCCGTACCCTTCCAACACCTGAAACTTTTTCCCCCCCCCAAACCCCACCTAAAACCCCCATCAGCGGGCCCTATTTCCACCCCCAAACCCTTCCCCTTTGGGACCAAAATATCCTCATTTCGTTTTTTCATATGCTCAAAAGGGGTTTTCCCACTAAGAAAAACCCAAAAAACACCAACTATTCCCAACCGGGGCCCAACACACCCCCCAAAAAAATTTTACTTGACAAAGCTAAGCAGTTTTAGACTTAAAAAAAATGATCCTGAAAAAAGAATGTTTCCAAAAAAATTTAAAAAAAGTGGAAGAGGATGAAAAAGGAGCAGCATAAATTTCCCGAAGGACCCGGATGCCATCGAAAAAATGGAAAAAAGAATAAAAGGAAACAAAAAGAAAGGGAAAAAGAAAGCAAAAAAATACAAGTGAATTAAGGTAATGAGGGGTGAGGGGGTTTTTAAAAAGATTGGAGGAGCCAAGTTTTTTCCGGCGATGAAAAATTTTTATTTTTTCCAACAGAGATGGATTACTTTAGTTTTTCCCGTTATTGATGCTGTTCAATCCCCTGTGTCTGTTTTATTTTTTATATATTTATTTTTTTTTCCCTTTTATGGATACAAACTCCCAAAATTTTTCAATCCTTTAAAAACCAGACAAACAATGGTTTCTTATTTTCAGGTGCCAAAGTGAATTTCGGCCCTTATTTAAAATTATATTCCCAAAACTTCCCCTTTTTTGATTACCACTTTATTTGTTTACCATATTATTTTAGTCCCCTTTTTTATTTTCCCCCTTTAATTTTGCTTTAAAAAATAAATTATTTCAATTTTTTACGTTTTTTAAAATAATTCAGGTGCTATTTTTTTGCTTTAGAATATTTCTTTTGTCTTATCTTTAAATCAATTATAATCCAAATAAATCTTATGAAATTTCAAGACTGATCCGAAAACCAAAACCCTTATTGAAAGGCTTAAAAAATCAAAAAAGTAATAAAATTACTACACGCCCGAATAAACAAAGGCCCCTTCTCAGAGCCAACAAAAAACATAAAATGTTTTTTAACTTTCAATGTCAGATCTTTTAAAAACAAACATTAGATGATCCTTATAATTACTAAATTCCCCCCGCATGCCAATATTTTCCATTTATTAAATCTCCCCAGAAACCTGGGTGAAGCCCCGATCTCAGGGTTCTATGCCATTCCTGGTTACACAGCCCCACACAACTGTAGGCCAGACCAACAAGAATGTATCACTAATACTCGCACAAGGGATGAACATGGGGAATATATAATAGCTAAATTCAAATCCAAATACCTACAAAAACCCTCACAGTGGAAAAAAATCTACAGAACCAAAAGTCCCCAAAAATTTGCGTTTTAGTGACAACCTAGGAAGTATGATAACTGATGCACGCATGAATAAAGATCACTTACTACTCTCGGGTGACTTCAATATAAATCTCCTGCAAGACCAGGACCCACACGTTACTGAATTCACAAACACTGAGTAACTGCATGTTGCTACCAGCAGTAACAAAACCTACAAGAGTTACAGAGACTAGTGTTTCCCTACTAGACTACATCTGGACCAACACCATATCCCCTTGAAAATCAGGCATAATCATAGATAATATCACAGATCACTACCCTACCTTCCTCATCATAAATCTTGGCAAATTACCCCATGACACTACTAAAGTCACTTTCAGACTTCACAATGAGGCAGCCATTAATAACTTCTCAGCAGCAGTGGGAAACATTGACTGACATACTGAGCTAGAAACCTATACAGATACTAACAAATGTATTAATAATTTTCTAAAAAAGACCCAATACGTCTATAACAAGCACTGCCCTAAAAATCCATAAATTCAAAGCACCTATATGAAAAACAGTACAGAATGGGTCACATAACCAGAGACCAAACAAAACGTTACTCGTCAATTCTAACCAGCCTGATAAGAAGGGCTAAAAAACTGTATTATGAGAACAGATTATCCAACTTACGAGGTGATATAAAAAAAGACTTGGAAAACCCTATCAGAAATTCTAGGAACAAAAAAGATATCACGAAATAGCGAAATTGAATTAACAAAACCAGATGAACCCCAACTCCCACCAACAGAAACAGCAAACACTCAATAATTTCTTCTCCACTATAGGAAAAAACTTTGCCAATAAAATCCCAAGCTCAGATACCCCACCCAGTGACTACCTCACTGGCAACTACCCGAACACACTGTTCCTAGCTCCGACTAACCTTACTGAAGTCTCCCTTATTATCAACACACTAAAAAAACAAGACAGGAGATTTAAATACCTTACTACCCTTTATATACAAAAAAGCGTCACAAGTGCTATCATCAATCACTGCAACACTCTTTAACAAATCCATAGAATCCTCTACCTTCCCTACAGTTCTCAAAATAGCAAGGGTCACCCCGATCCATAAAGGAGAAGACCAACAGAGTTGAATCACTATAGGCCAATATCCAACTTACACCCTCTCTATAAAATCTTCGAAAAATTAATTCATAAGCTAATCTATTTCTACCTCATCTCCCACAACATACTCAGCCCCTGTCAATTTGGGTTCAGGCCTAATAAAAATGCTAATGATGCTATTATACACATGCTAGAACATATATACACTGCAATAGAGAAAAAAGAAGTCCCACTGGGGATCTTCATTGACTTACGTAAATCTTTTGATACAGTTGACCATGACTTGCTCCATATAAAATTGTCGCACTAGGGTAAAAGGGAGGGCCCCTCCCTCATCTACCAAAAGCCCTTCCCTCAGCAACAGAAGAAAATTATGTGTACACAAATGGGGAAAAACTTTTTCCGCACAGCAAATTTAAATTTGGGTGCCCCAAACGGGAAGTGCCCTTGGCCCATTCTCTTTTCTTATACAAAAAATGCCCTTACCAAATGCATCGCAACACTAAAACCCCCCTTTAATCTGCAGATGACATTTATTTTACCCCTTCTCTCACCATAGCTCAGTCACACTAGCCAATATTTGAAATACCGAATTCCCAAGAAAATATCTACCGGGAAAAGGTACAAACAAATTTTTTTTTATACTTTTTGCCCAAAACCCCTATTTTTTTTTCCCATTTTGGTAACAGAGCTACAATGCCCCTCTTAACATAATAAAAAAAAGGGAAATCCCCTATCACAAAATTAAACGGGAGGGAAAATTTTTTAGAAATCCACCTTGATAATAGACTAAAATTTAAAAAACCATATACAAAAATTTTCCAAAAATTTTTTCCCAAGGGACCGTGGGCTTTACTATCAAAGGGATACGGTACATGTTCCACAATCACCCCTCCGGGGCCCAATATAAATCACTTATTTCCCCCCCTACTCACCTAGGGAAAATTTGTGAAAGGGGGGGCCCCAACCCCCCCCAAAAAAATAAACCATCTCAGCCTTTAAATTACCCAAAAAAAGGCTGCGTCAGAATGAAAAAAATTCCCATTTTCAGACAGCACACTTCACCAATATTAAAAAATCAAAAACCTACTCCCAATACAAAACACCCATACTTTTTTACTGCACCTACTACTTTCTTTAGAACAATTAACCTGATATAAACCCCCCCCTCAAACGTCTCCTTACCATCAACAGAAACATGGCCATAACACAAGGCCCCTTTGATGTTCCTCGGGGTCCCCCTCACACTATGCAAAAAAATCCCTTTCCCCAAAAGGCCCTAAAAATTGGGAAATTTATTTTCCTGTGATATAAAAAAAACATGGTTTATAAATTAAAGCTCTTCTCAAAAATCACTTTTTCACCCCCCAAATAGTCTGAATAATTGTATCTCATAAAAATTTTAAACTCAAATGGGTTTCATTATTGTATCTCATAAATGTCTAATCTGTGACCCAATCAAACTTTATTTTTTAATTACATTACCTAACAGAATACTCCATTCTACTGAATGCTCAGCAACACAGTAAATGACCATTTGACTTGTCTTTGTAATACTCATTTGTGCTAAATTGTTATCTGTTTACAATAATGTTTTTACCACTGAATATATCATTGCTTAGTTAATCTTAAGTTAATTTTAAGCTGCCCATAATGCTCTGCATACAAGGAGCTTCGGCATGTTGCACTGTAATAACTGTATTCCTTTGTACTTCACTGTATCATGTTCAAATAAATAAATAAATAAATAAATAAATACCTGGATCGTCTCATTCTTTACTGAACGTTTAACGATACCTGAATCGTCTCTTGCTTTACTCAACGTTTAACGATATCTGGATCGTCTCTTGCTTTACTGAACGTTTAACGATACCTGAATCGTCTCTTGCTTTGCTCAACGTTTAACGATACCTGGATCGTCTCTTGCTTTACTGAACGTTTAACGATACCTGAATCGTCTCTTGCTTTGCTCAACGTTTAACGATACCTGAATCGTCTCTTGCTTTGCTCAACGTTTAACGATACCTGAATAGTCTCTTTCTTTACTGAACGTTTAACGATGCTATTATTATTTTTTTTTTGCTCATTTTTCCTCTCTAATAATGTAATTATCCGGGTTCCTATTTTTGCCTATGATATATATTGTGCTTTAATTTTTGGGATTATCACCATGTTCTGTTTAACATAAGATTTCGTTAGGATTTTTAACCTCGCAGGGTTAGCCACCCATGATAACCCATGAAAGTCAGTGCGTCATTGAGGACTGTCTTATTTCCATTGTGGTCCTCAATCTTGTCCCCCAGGATGCGACCCACACCAGTCGACTTACCCCAAGGTACCTATTTGCTGCTAGGTGAACAGGGCAACAGATGTAAGGAAACGTGTCGAAATGTTTCCACCCCATTGGGAATCGAACCCGGGTCCTCCGTGTGTGAAGCGAGAGATTTGTCAGCCACCGGATGTTTCAGGCCTGTAAGATATATTCAACTGATCCTTAATACAGTATACATCAATATTCTAATATTCTAACGTACCTTATAAATTTCCATCCACTAACACATTGTATGTTGCAGATCAGACACACTGTGTATGTTGCGAACCACTCACACTGTATTGCAGGACTCTCGAATAGTGTATGATTCAGACTTCACATGGTGAATGATGCAAGCAATCGACCAGCAGTGCACAATAACCACTAGGGAGGTAGAGATGCGCCTTGGTTAACACCTTTTTGTATTGCGATTAATAATGCTTCTTCAGGAGCAATGTACTTTGTATATGGAATGTAGGAGAACCCAAGTGTGTCCAGAGACACAGAGATACAGTCCAGATAGACACACAGTCCAGACACAGGTGGATACACCTAACTCGGCTCTTCTGCATTCCATTTTTTCTTATAGCATTGCTCAGGAAACATTTGCATTTGCAATGCGAAAGGCTTTAAGCAACACCCCCCCCCCCAACAGTGATTGTTGCACACTCCGTGTGTCTGAGGCACTGTCGAACAGCGCAGTGTATGTTGTAGATCTCTCGCAGTGTATTGTTCGGATTTCTCATACCATGTATCTTGCAAACCACTCAGTCTATGTTGCAGAGATTGTGAATGGTTTGCAAGATACATGTCGCAGAGAGCCTAAGTGAACTATGTATCCTTCAAGCCTTTCTCATCAATTTTATTGCAAAGCACTGACACTGTTGAAGATCCCTCACATTCTGTCTCTTGCAGACACAACATGACGCTCAACATGAGAAACTTAATCTCGTCTGACTTCGGCATCTACACCTGCATCATCAGGAACTTGCTGGGCGAGGCTCAAGCCACCACCATCCTGAGAGGTAAGTCTTGATGCTACCATAACATCACCTTCACAACACTTCCGACAGCAGACTCAATAGAAAGCAAGTGTAGTTACCCATATATTCAGAGAGGCGGTGTTTAACTTTTCGCGAGTTACTTCTCCCCTGCGCCATTCCTTTTAAATACAAAAAACCATATGGTGTTTCGGTAGTCGCTTTTAAAACCGAGGTAGGTATCCCCGGTCCTGTAAACCCCAGCCCCCTCTACATAAAACCACCCAGAAAAAACATAATTGGGGCAATAAATTTTCAAATTTGAAACCTGGTCTCAGACCGACCCCGGGGGGGCTTTGTTTTCCAAAACCCTTTTCCAGGTATCTGCGGGTGATGAAAGCTGAATCTTCACCCGGAAAACGGATAAGGGGGAAAAATAGGAGGCAGCAGGAGTTTGCAAAAATAAGGAGAAACCCAGAATGGGGGCAGTCAAAAGCGGTGTTCCTCAGGGGTCGTGTTGGGCCCGTTGTTCAAAATTTACAAAAACGACATAGATGAGAAAATTAATGCAAATAACCCAATTTGTTGATGGCAACCCCAAAATGGGCCCGGCCCAATTATTTTAATGAGGCATTAGAGCACTCCAGGAGATTTGAATAGATGAGCAGGGGTTTCGAAGAAGTGGCAGTTGCAGTTTTTTATAGCAATAGAAAGTTCTAAATGTTGGAAAAGAAAAAAAACCATGCACATTAAACTCAATGATGTAGATCTTAATACTGTTTGCGAAAAGGTTTTTGGGAATTTTGGTTAGCAGTAATCTAAAACCAAGACAACAGTGTTTTTTAGTGTTCGCAATAAAGTAACAAAAACTTGGTTCAATTCTAGAAGTATAATTTAGAAGTCCTCAGGTTTTTCTTCAACTCTATTTTCCCCTTTGGGTTTGGCCCCCATTTAGATTATGCTGTCATTTTGATCTCGTTTCAGTGGATAAATGCTTGGGAAAAATACAGAGGAGGATGACAAAAAAAAAGGCACAATACCGTGTGGAACGATAACAAATAACCCGCACATAAAAGAGAGAAAGTTACGACACGTTTCGTTATATATATTTTAAAATTTTTTATATATATTTATATATATATATTATTATATATTTATATATATTTTATAATATTATATATTGCATAAGATTCCCCCGTAAACAGGTGATTTCAGAATATACAAAACAAATCTGAAAGAATAGAGAAATTTCCAAAACGCTTTGTGACTACTCCATTTTCAAGGAAAATATGAAAGTTTTAAACATCCAAAGGGAAACTATAAAAGTGGAAGTAGTTCGCAGTCCCTGGTCGACAGGAATATAATTTAATTTGTTTATAAAAAGCGTTTGCCAAAATATGAATATTTCCCTTTTGGGTTTTATAAAATTGATCCATTTACAATTAATGAATTTGGGAAAAAATTTAATTTACACTGGACAAATAATAATTTTTAAATTTTTTTGGGTAGAATAGTTTGTGGATGAGTTGTGCAAAGGACCTATCCAGTTGGGTCGGCGCGCGTCAGGTGTTTAACCGTTGTGGGATCTGATAGTGAGGTGTTGGCCAGACCCCTTATATAGCTTCCTTGGATGCTTTACTTTCATAGTTCCTTGATATGTGAGTAGTCACGAAAGCGCTTGGAATTTCTCTATTCTTTCAGAGTGGTTGTTTTGCATATATATATATATATATATATATATATATCATATATATTATATATATATATATATTTATATATATATATATATGTCGTGCCGAATAGGCAGAACTTGCGATTTTGGCTTAAATAGCAACGTTCATCTTGCCATATAAGAACGAGTGAAAATTTGTGTATGCAATAATTTTCGCCAAAATCATTCTGAACCTAACGAAAAAAATATATTCCACTGTGTTTGTTTAGTATTAAATTATTGTAAACAAATCTAAAATATATTTAGTTGGGTTAGGGTAAATAAATTGTTCTTGTTATAATAAAGTTAGGTAAGTTTTCTAAGTTTCTTTTGGTGCAAAATTATAAATTTTTACATTAACATTAATGGAAAAAAATATATACTTTAAACGTATAAGAGAAAATTTTAGAAAGGCCTTAATTTTAAATGAGTTCTTGCTAATTGACCAGTTTTACATATTCGGCACGACAATATATATATATACAAGGAATTCGCAAGAACAGGCGAAATATACACAAACACTGATCTCTGGCTGAAGGAGACTCGAACCTACGAACCTTGGAACAAGGTAACAGTGCATTACAAATCTACCCACTCTGGTGCCCTGGATCAAAGTCTAGCGCAAGCTGACTCCAAGGTATTGGTCCAGTGTTGGGTAGATTGGTTAAAGCACTGCGTTCGTTGTTTATTACAAGGTTCGCAGTCTCCTTCGGCACTGAGTTAAGTGTTAAATTATTTATATATAATATATTATATCTATATTTATATGAGTGTGTGTGTGTCGTGGCCGTATATGTAAAACTGGTAAATTTGCAAAGAACTTCATTTAAATTAAGTCCTTCGGAAGTTATTCCTCTTATACATTTTAAAGATATATTTTTTGCATTAAATGTTAAGTTAAAATTTTTAATTTTGCACCAAAAGAATCTTTATAACTTTACCCTAACCTTATTTAACAAGAACCAATTTATTTTAGCATAACCAACATCGACACTTATATGTGGATTTATTTACAAAATTAATTTTATACTATACTATAAAATACAGTGAAATATTTTTTTTTTTTGTTTAGGTTCTGACATGAATTTTTGCAATATTGTATTCATAAAAAATATTTTCGCTTTACCGATATGGGAAGTTGAGGTGCTATTTAAAGCACTAAGAATTCGCAAGTTTGCCATATTCGGCACGTATATATAATATATATTTATATATATTTATGTAATATAGACTTAGATATATATATATTTATATATTATATATAATATTTTATATAATGTTATGTTACTAGGGGGTTTTATATTGCTTAGAAACATATTTTCATATATGTATTTTTGGGTGGAAAATTGCTGGGTAGACAAATACAACAAACCTAAGAGAACTTTATTTTTTTCTCTGAAAAAACTCCCGACTAAACTGAGTTTTTTTTTGATGAGTAAGGTAGGTTATTTATTATTTATATGTACGTAATACATTTCTTCTTTCTGTAATTGTAATCTTATCTATTTCTAAGTATTTACATGTAGTATGTAATTATTTTCCAGTAGGTGAGTGTATCTTCTTGACAGGAAATGTTCTGAGTTTGTAGCATCATTATGAATTTCGGTATCGTTGTCAGCATTATAAACGATTTATATCCTTGTTTCTCTTTCTGTTTATACATTTTATAGGTTAATGTCAAGGTACAATTTACATTTACCTGTGTATAAAAATATATTAGGCTCTGTGAAATTTATTATTGGGTGAGGCAGGTGGGTGCTACATAGTGTCACCTTACATAGTTGTTGATCATATATTAGCCCAATATCGACATTGAAATAATAGAAAGATAGGCCAATTATCACTGATGCCCTGTTTCACTTCCCTGAAATTTATATCATCAACATTACCAATAAAACTCGACATATGAACATAAATTTAGTACAAATCTTTGCCTCGCTTCCCTCTAGCTCTAGCAATACGTTGTATATATTATTCTATGTCTCATAAAGATAAAATTCCGGATTACTGTTGAGCACATTGCTGTGTAAACATCAAGGAATTACACTTTGCACTTTTTTAATGGGATAGAGAACTCTGATAAATGAACTACTAGACACTGTATTACTGAGTTGCTGTAGAAATTCATGGTTAAGGAGATTTTTAGCTGTCGTAGAGAACAACTGTAGTTTCAAGATGAACAGTTGTGTTAGGCTGATGTAAAGAGGTGGAACATTGATGAATTAGACACGTGTGTAACATCTACTAAATAATCACAGGTGATCCGCAGGTGTCGTAATTCATGTGAGGTGTTTACATTAAACGAGGTGCTGGAGATTAATCATCATCAGTCAGCACTCCACTCAGCATCTCATGAACATTCTCGGGATCACAACACAATTAGTAATTATTTACACTAATGATTATGATGTACTTAAATTATTATATATGCATATTTTTCGGTTAATGCAAAAATATGGGTCATTAGATAAAGACATCTCATAAATATCATCGCCCATATTAAAGGTAATAAATTGCGCTCTATTTATTTATGAGCGAATATTACTGAAAATCACCTGCATTATGGTAATTTCTTCTTTCACGGTTACATATCAGTTCTTCCTTTATGGGTAGAGTATCAGTTCTCCCTCGACACTGGAACAATTAAACGTATGAGATCACAAGTCACATCATCACAGTCCTCATCTGCAATGTAATCACTGTTGATGCAGACATCATATTAATGAGTATATATACACATCTTTCTTAGATATGATGAACACTTGAGGTATTACTACAAAGAGTAATACCTCCAGTGTTTTTATGTCTATATTATTAGAAGTAAATTAGGTAAGATTCAGACCAGTTAGCATTTATCTGTCTTTTTTAAACCTTCTGTCTCATTAAGATTTATCTAATATGAGAAGCACCTTGGCATAAACAATCTCAGTTAGGTTTAGCTGTAAGTAATATTAAACAACAGTTCCCTACTTAAAGAACACTTGATTTTCTTACCGTGTGTTATTGTATATGAATTCATAAGATTAACCTGTTTATTAGACTTTTAGTTTTATTAAACACATCGGATGTTTACCTTCCAAATGAAACACTTTCATCATCCTCACTCATCAAGGACTTGCACAGACGCGTGTTTTACACTAATGTTAAAAGTCTGGCAACATATCAACACTCCTCACTGAGAGTACAGGCATTGTACTTCCTACCCTACAGGAATCAAGTCAGGCTAACCGTCTTCACTGAATACTCATAAATGTTATTAGATAGACTCCTACAGCACGTCAAATCATAAAATATTTCGTCTCCACTCGAATCTAAACGCGCACACCCCCTTGATGGAAATGTCCAAGCTCCCTCGCAGAAAAAAAAACCTCCTTTACCACCCCCCCCTCCTCCTACTTTTACTAGACCGATCCCTTTCCCACGCATTCCCATTCTACTAAGATTATATGCCCTCGAGTCATTCTATTTTCTCCCATCCTCTCTAAATCTTCAAACCATCTCAACAACCTTTCATCTGCCCTCTGGATAATACTTTTGAAAACCCCGCACCTCCTCCTAATCTTCAAGCTATGGATTCTCTGCATTATATTCACACCACACATTGCTCTCAGACACGACATATCTCCACTGCCTCCAGCCTTCTCCTTGTTACAACATTCTCCACCCATGCTTCACACCCATATAACAGTGTAGGTATAACTATACTCTCATACATTTCCTCTCTTTGCTTTCATAATATTCCTTGTCTCCACAGACTCAGTGCACCACTCACCTTTATCCCTTCATCAATTCCATGATTCACCTCAACTTTCATAGACCCATCCGCTGACACGTCCACGCCCAGATAAATGAATACATTCAGTTCCTCCATACTGTCTCCCTCCAATATGATAAAAAAATTTAGGTAATGAAAAAATTGGATATAATCACCTTGCTATTTCCTATGTTTACTTTTAATTTCATTTTACATACACTACCAAACTCACCCACCAACCTCTGCAACTTCTCTTCAGAATCCCCCAAAAGCACAGTGTCATCAGCAAAAAGGCAACTGCGACAACTTCCACTTTGTATTAGATTCTTTATGTCTTAATCCCACACCTCTTGCCATCCCCATCTATAAATATATTGAAAAACCATGGTGGCATCACGCAACCTTGTATTCTTAGCCACAATCAATATGTGACATTTCAAAAAGGAATGTGCATATATATATTTATATTTTATATATATATATATAGTTATATTTATTTTATATATATATTTAAATATTATATATATATATAGATATATCTTTATATATAATATAATATTTATATATATATATATATATTATATATATATATATATATATATATATATATATATATAGAATATTATATATAATTATTTATATATATATATAATCTTGTGATTAAGTTAAAACTGGTCAAATAGCAAAGAAATCATTTAAATTAATATCCATTCTATAATCTGTACTCCTTGTAGCTTGAAGATATTATTTTCTCCATTTATGGGAGTGTAAAAATTAATAATTTTTGTACAAAAGAACCTTTGTAAAACTGTTCGTAACCTTACTATAATAAACCTCAATTTTTTTTTAGGCTAATCCCCAACTTATGTCTTTTAGATAAGTTTTCAATATTTTAATTAATAAACACAATGAAACACATTGTTTTCGTTTAGATTCTGAAAGTTTTTGCGCGTAATTATTGCCAAAAAAAAATTTTCAGCTTGCCTTATTCGGCAAGAAGAACGATGCTATTTCAAGCAATAAATAGCAATTTTTACCCTATTCAGCCACGTACATTATATATATTATATATATTTACCTAGCTTGCTGGGTGCTGATCTTTGTAAGGATCGTCGACGATGGCTAAGTGGATAAGGTGACATGTACATTGTGTGGGTCTCTTGAGGTGGGGATCCAAACGCCCGATATTTCAGCGATTGCCTCAGAGAAAGACAGAAAATCCGAGATGCCTCAATCACTCGACCATTAATGCTTCAAACATCAGGTGTCAGGTACCGGTGAACATGTCTCCTCTGATGCGAGTACATGCGAGTACATGTGTGGCTGTAGAAGCTACAAGAATAATTACATTCTACAATACATAAGACATTGTCGAAATGAATCAAATTAATTAAAGACATTGATATGGTATATAAATGAAACCGAAAAAATTAGACGCGAGTTATACAGATTACATTATTTCTTATATTACTGGAACAACCTCGACATATTGCTTAATATATATTATTTATATCGGGTTTTGTTAGATTATACTCTCGCCTCCTAATAAAAATTAACCAATTTCTATAATCCATCAAACTGCAGTAAAATAAAGAAAAATAATTAAGTTTAAAAAAACGCTGCAAAAACTGACCAGTGGAGAGCACTCAAAAATTCTGCAGTCTGATCCCTGGTCAATTAAAATAGGTTTTTGGAAAGCTTTGTGGTTGTTTCTGTGGCCATTACAAACAGTTTTCGCTTTTTCTCTTCTTATAACTTTTCTATTTTAAAAATTTTCTCCACTCTCTATACTTTTCTATTTCTCTTATACTTTTCTTTCCCTTATACTTTCCTCTTTTCCTTATACTTTTCTCTTTCCCTTATTCTTTTTTCTACTCCTTTTATTTTTGGAGTTAAAACCGATTGTGATTCCTTTTGGCCTTTACTAGCAAATAACAGAAATTAATGATAACCCTTTAAAAAAAAGGTGGGCCTTTTCTACGAGGTGAACTTGTACCTCTGGGGCCTTGTTAATATTGAGAGCCTTGTGGGAATTTATAGAAAGAATGATGGTGCTGGTACCTACTTACACAAGGTGTTGGTTTAGCTTGTCCTCGGAGAAGGAATGAGTCGATAATAGTAAGGAAATACCCCGAAAGGTCGAATTTGAGGCTTCCCGTCATGATTGGAAACTGAGGACTTGGTTGGTCATCAGAAAACTCTTCTGACAAACTGCAACTTTATGCTAAAATATGGCACGTAAACCATTTCAATATAAATAAAATATTTTTTTATAAAAAAATATAAATTTTGACTATATATTTCCCTTAAAAATGAAAACGGTAGCGGAAGTTTTCCATTAAAAACTGTGATATCACCTTATTTTTATATTAAAATAATCTATACTATGACCACCGACTATTAGTATTTATGTATCTCCAGAATACATCATTTGGGTTTTTCTTGGGTGTCTAAAAAATACCCTCAAATTAGTCGTCAAAAATAGTAAAATTGGGTTGCCTGCCAAGGGAATCTAGGTGGGTACTCCTTTGTAAGCAAATCTCAGAGCCTGATACAGGTCTCAGCAGACCCTCATTACCACCAAAACGTAGAGTGGGATTTAGCTTACATTTACCTATTCAGTGTCTCATTTGTCGTGTAATGTGTGCTTATGTGCCACGACAATGTGTTCAGTGTCTCATCTGTCGGGTATGCTAGGTGGTAAGCCATGTCCTGCGTATGCACCGGCAGCCAGGATTATCACGAACTGAATTGAGTAACTTATCAAGTCCCTCTTGAGAACAGCCAGGGGTTTGCTACCAAAGCTTCGGATATTTATATATGATGATAGATAAATGAAGTTTATTGTTCCATATCGCAGCAGTTTATTGGTTAAGTGTACTCATGGGATGTGCTCGTTAGGAGAGTCAATCAGATCATTTCCTTGAGTGAGGTTTGCGTTCTTTGGTCACCTAGCCTATACTCTGTCTGGGGTCTTCTTTGCCCTTCCACAATCGGCATTACTTTGCATTTGGCAGGATTAAATTCGAGGAGCCAGTTTGCAGGGACCAGGTTGTCTAACCTGCCCCAGGTCTCTTTGTAGTCCTGCCTGATCCTAATCCAATTTAATTCTCCTCATTAACTTCACATCATCTGAAAACAGGGACACTTCTGAGTCTATCCCTTCCATATATCATTCACATACTTCAAAAAACAGCACTAGTCCTAGGACTGGCCCCTGTGATACTCCGCTCGTCACAGGCGCCATGTAATACCTCATCCACGTACCATGACTCGTTCTTGCCTCACTGTCAGGTATTCTCTGATCCAATGCAGTGCCCTTCCTGTTATGTGTGCTTGATCCTCTAGCCTTTGCATTAATCTCTTGTGAGGAACTCTGTCGAAGGCCTTCTTGCAGTCCAAGAAAATGCAATCTATCCACCCTTATCTCTAGTGTCTTACTTCCGTTACCTTGTCATAAAACTTCAGTGTGTGACACTGGATTTTCCTTCCCTGAATCCGTGCTGGTTGTCGTTTATAAGCCTGTTCCGTTCTAGGTGCTCCACCACATGACTTTACCGTAGTGAACTTTGATGTTACAGCTCTGTTCACCAGAGTCCCTGACCCTGACTTGCTTTCGTACCTTGAAGAGGAACTAAAAACTTCCCCATGCCCTACCCCACGAACATAATTAAACTTATAAAACTTTGTGATACTGATTGCAAGTTCGTGTTTGAAGTGAAATACTCTCCTCAGAAATACTGTTCAACGAGCAGTATCTTATATCATTGTAACACGAACGAGTGGTAAGGATCCATAGGGTTTTCGTTCATCACATAAGGCGGGCCTGTTCAACTTGGCGTTCGAATGCCTTGGCCTAGTCGCACAGTGCTGGTGTGATTGATTGTTTTTTGATATATAGTTATTTTATTTATATTCTATATATAGAGTGTGATAGGATTATAGATATTAGTGAGTTTTTTTGTGGTGATTGTTATATATATTTATCTTATGATATATATTATAGATATATATATATATTATTTATATATATCTTATATTTATATATATTTTTTTTCATTTATACTATATAGATATTTTGATATACCACAAAACCCAATCACTGATCTCTGGCTGAAGACGGCTCGAACATACGGCACCAGGAGCATCGGTTCGCAGTACTCACCCCCCGTTCCAACTGCGGGATTCTTTGGGTCTATGATCACTGGGCGCCCAGCTCTCGCCGTGGTCGGGCGGGGTGTTCCACGGCTGCCGCGTTGCAAGCTGGAGGCATTACGGCTAGGTTGCGCAGCCCAGGATGGACTGCGGTAGGTAGGTGTGTGTGGGGGTAGTGGCGTGGGTAGTGGGCTTATTTTTTTTTTCACTGTTAGTTTGTGGATATTTAGCGGTGTCGTTGGGGTTTGAATATTCCAGGTCGGGGGGAATTGGGGAGGTGGGGATGAACGAAGGAGGAAAAAAGTGCGGGCGGTTGTCGTGTGACCCGTGTGTGTGTTGTAAGTGGTTGTGTGTCGTGTGGGTGTAAGTGTAGTGTAGTCGTGTGTGTGTGTGTGTGCGTTTGTTGTGAGTTTGGGTGGTGTTTTTGGAATGGGAGTATGGGTACTTATCTGGGGATCTGGATGATTAGGTCGATGGTTTTTTTGGTAGGACTCGGCGGTTCTTGGGCAATGTGAGGTGTCAGTGGTTTTGTGTGTGAGGGGGATGGTAGGGTCAGTTAAAAGGCGGGAAGTTTTTTGTGGTTGGGAGGGGTGAAAGTAAATTTCGGTTTGTGTGGGGTTTGTCGGTTGGGTCTTGTTGGGTTGTCGTTTCTTTCTCTTGATTTTTGCTGGGGGGCGTGAGGGGGGCAGTTGTAAGTTGGGCGTAGGTGGGATGTCTCTAAGGGGCTCGTGGCCTTCTTTTGGGCAAGATGACGCGGGGCAGTGGGGTATGCCTAGAGGGCTTGGGCGGACAGTTGACGGATAGTTTGTGGTTCGTAAGTCGTAATCGTGTGTTGTGTGGGTGTGTGTGTGTGTGTGAGTGTGTTGTTTGTGTGTGAGAGTGATGTGAGCTATATTTTAAGTTATATATTGGTAGTCACATATTAAGCTCTGTTCTAAGGTTAAATCATCAATTTACAAGAACTGGTGAAAAAGTGATCGGAACTACCCAGTCACTCTGCAGGGTGATATCTTCATGTAATTTGATAGAATTTAATTTGTACCTCTATTCTAAAAAAATGGACTAAACCAACCTTATTATTCAACGATAATGTTGTGGGTTCTCCCTTACCATGAAAACTTTCGTGATATACCGTTCTTCTGAAGAATGTGTAATATCAATTTTGTAAACCTTTGTACGTAGACTATAAGGCTCGTTTTTTGCGGCGGGGTTCTTTGTCCCTGACTACATCATCTTAAGAAATCGGTCAGTGTTGTTGCATGATGACCGTGGTGGGTTCTTGTCCATTGTATGTCTTGCTGGGATCTCTTTATTTGTTGAGTGCTGGTGATGTCGGTGTAAGCCTCGATAAGCGCGTGGTTGGGCTTGGCGTGGGGCTCAGTTGTGGTTACGGGGTTGGGGGTGGAGATCGCCTTTATAGTGTAAGGTTGGGAGGCGAGGGGTAAAGGAGGTTTTGTGGCGCGAGGGCTTGGACTTCCAGCAAGCGTCTTGTGCTGTGCCCAACCGTCGTTGATAGGTACCGTGAATATAGACGAATTGTTTTTTGGGGAACTGACGTGCTGTGGGTATGCGTGTATGCATGGCAATAAAATGTGTGTTGGGGGGAGTAAGTTGTTTTTCAGGGAAACCGGTTAGCTGGGAATTGTGGTACTGGAGGGGGGAACAGTACTGTCTGTCTGCTCTTTAATGGTAGGGTGTTTTTTGGGATATTGACCGTTGGGAATATAATCGGCTCGGATACGTCCTGTATGTGGGTTGTGGTTGGTTTGGTTGTATTTGATGGAGGTATGGGGGTTTGGGCGGGGACGGGGCGCCGGGAGTGAGGGCGGGTGTCTCCATCGGCCGACGGGTGGGCCGCTTTGGTTCGTTGGTGGTTCTGTGGGTGGTCCCGGAATGCCGTTATTATTTACGGCTAGACTGTCGGTCGCGTAATGAGACGGGAGGGGTCGTTGAGCATGGTTTTTAGGGTCTGTTGATGCTGGGTTTGCCTATACCTGGGTTGTGGACTGGTTAGAGAGGTAAGTGATGGCTACCTAAGTGCCCAAGTGTGTTACTATTCTGACAAGTATCGTTTCGACTCCATACTGGTGAAGTATGCTTCGGTAATGGTGTGTCCGCTTCTGTGCGTTTTGTAAAGTACAATAGGCGGGTTGTGTTTACGTGCATCCCAGAGGGACTAGTGTGATGGGTCATAAACTCGTTGGTCGGTGAGTATTGTATCATTCTGTTAAAAAATTTGATAATTAAAAATAATATAACTCCGTGTTTCTGGAAGTTTATCTGCGAGAGAGTGCCGGGAGGTCAAACGGCACCCCCCCCCGCCGGGCCCGGTCCTGTGACCAGGACCTCCTTAGGGTTAGTGTTCCCTCTGGTTGCGACCACACCTGTCGAACGACTCTCCCATGGTTAACTTGTTGATATGTTGGCGGGATTCTTACGACATACAGGTGGGTTTTGTTATACTACGTCCTCTGGGGCGACTGGGCGGGGCAAGCGTTAACTGGCCCATCTCCGGGGTGTATTTTGCAAAGCTGCCGGATTCACTAATGGAATCAATGATGAGGAGAGAGTGTCTATGCTGTAGGGACGGGGGGTGTTTTGGGTAAGAGTATTGTCGGATGGGGTGAGGGAGCCTAGTGGGTAGGGTTGTATGGGTAAGGTTAATTCGTGCTTAGGTGTAGCGCAACAGCCCCACCCACAACCACTACACCCGGGTGTGTTAGTATTGTACGTCAGGAGTAGGGATGTAGGGGGCTGTGGGCGTTTGGTGGTGCGGGGCGGAGGATGGGAGGGGTGTGTCAGTATTAGTGGTAGCTCCGGTCTCTAGAGCGCCTACTATTACGGCGGGGATGTTGAGTTTGTGACGTGTCGCTAACCTGTGGCTTTATCGATACTAGTCTTATGCTAAAAGTTTTAGAAATCGACGGTTACCAAGGCCCGTGTTTGCAATGTTTTATGTTCCGAGGAATCTCAGGTGGTAGTCAGAGGCGAGGTCGTACGGGGGGTCCCCGTTATCCGGAGCGGAGGAGTGACCCAAGGGGTGTGGGGTTTGGTAAGATGGTCCAGAAAATATGCAGGGAGGTCCCGTGGTAATCTGGGGGTCGGTGTTTTTCCTGGGGGGGGGGTTGGATTGTTGAAACTGGCGGGGACTACTGGTGGCGTTTGCGGCGGGGGTGGGTGTAGAAGGTCACGTAGGGGGGTGGGGATTGTTGGAGGCTGTTGTGTGGTTCAAATTGGGAGGAAATTGATGCGTCGCTGCAGTTTGTAGGGTAGTGTGGGGGGCGGGGGATGTCTGAAGGTCCTTGGGGATGGCCGGACGTTAGAGGGGGGGGTTTGGCGGGCATGTATGGGCGGAGGTGCGGTAGTAATTCTCGCTATAGGGTACGCCTCCACACGCTCCTGCTACACACTTACTCCGCCACATACCACATCAGCCTCATTTGACCAGGTTTCTCACTCTAATTTACTGCTATCCTCCTCAAATAGGAAAAATTCAGCAGCGATTGTGGGTAGGAACCTGGTACGGGTTCCTTAGCCGAAGGCTTTAGTGAGGATGCATATTCAAGGTTGTGGCTTTTGTGGGGGAGGAGTTTTTGGTTGCTGTCGGTATGGCTTGCCGGGTGGTTGGTTTGTTGACTTGTTTGTTTTGGGGTGGTTTGTGGAGTATTAGAAATATTGACTAAACATTACGAAGGATTTTAATGACGCATATTTTTTAGAAAAAAAAAAAAATATATACAGAAAAATGTCAAGAATTTTGTCTTTCTGAAGGAATTTGGCGGTCAAAGGTTCTTTGGATGCTTCTGACCAATCGTTCCCTGTTTTTGCACAACTCTTAGGGGATCTATATACTGCGTTTGTTTCTTTGTGTTAGTCCCGAGGCGAGGGTACTGGTGTTTGACTCTGCGCGCGAGATCGGTTGTTTTCCCTTCATGTTGGTCAGTGTCCACAACATGGATAAGTTTTGTCCCTGGACCTTGATACAGCTGGTGTAGGGTAACAGGGGGGGTGGGGGTGTAGGGCACGGAGGCCTTGCGATTGACTTGAGGGTCCGTATTGAGGGTTGAGTGCGTTTGGCGATTGTGTGGGAAACCCGTGTTAAGTTCTGGGTTGCACGGAGTGGGGGGGATACCAGGGAGGATAGAGGGGGGGGATATACGTAGTGTTGGGGGAATGTTGTCGGGGGGGGGGGGCGGGGGGCAGTGGGGAGGAGGGGAGTGTTTTTAGGGTGGGCACGTATTCTCAAGCTCTTTGAGAAGCGGACTTACCGGATATGATAGGGGTGTGTTCAGTGTTGTGGTGTGTAGCTCTTGTTGGACGTAGGGCCTATGTGTTTTGCAGTGGAACTTGATGCTCCTCTCTACTGGCTTCTTGACCATGACCCGTCGAGGGGGAATCCCGCACCCCCCCCCCCCCCCCCCCCCGACCGCCCCCCCCTTCCCCTCCATACACCCTCCACCCCCCACACCACCCACACTACAAACCCCCCCCCCCCCCCCCCCCCCCCTTTCTCCCCCCCCCCCTTACATCCACCCCCGAACTTAATTGAATTGTCTGAGTCGCTAAGTCTTAGTTGGTAACTTTTCAGATCTTCAGGACATTATCTACTTATCTGAACTACTTTCCCGAACTAGGCAGACCTTTCAATAATGTGCTCCCAAAACCTCTGTGTACACGTTACTCTATACAGAGTATAATGGGTTTTCCAATTACCATACTTACATCTGGGGAAAAATGTCCCTTCATATACGAATTTACCATTAACTACATACATTATGTGGGTAACCTGGACCTGGTGAACAACTCAGTAACATAAATCACTACAATGAAGTCATGGAAGATGTTTAAGCTATGAGGCTTCTCATTTATGTCCACAATCTTCCTGTATACGAGCTTCAGAAACACTGCCTATCATTGTGTTATCACTTTCGTGAAGCATTCGTGAATTATATGCTGCTGACCCGACAGAATTAATTATAAGGCGAACTAGTTACTCAGGTTTAGGAAACTTAAACAACTCGAGTATTTGTGTGAGCGCGTCTAATCTGGCTGACAGTTGTTCTACAAGTTCCTCATTTCCTTTAATACTTTACAAACGTTTATTGACGAGGCTGTTAGCTTGATCCAGGGGAGCCTTCGTGAGGGAAAAAAATGTTGACGAATTTCCCTAGAGGGAAACTTTGCCTTGAATTTAGGTAGTGTAAGTTTTAATTTGTCAAAATCACTGATAAAACTTGTTCCCCTGAGGGAACTGCAGACTGTCTCTTCTCATAAGAAATAAATCACAGTTTGACCTTTTTTTTTGTTATTTTACGACCTACATACGTCCTGTTCATTTAATGTAACTTACAAGCACACTTATTTACATAGAGAAAAGTTTGGATTTATTTTAGTCTACGCTGATCACAACTTTCCTTATATAAGAAAACGGGAAAATTGAAACAACGAAATTATTCATGTTTTTACAATAATTTACGAGTGCTGCATCAATTGCCTTCACCTTCAGCATGTCAACTTGATAATGCAAATTCTGAGCGGATCAAAGCTTAATTAATATCCTGGTTATCTTTCCAGAACACTGGTCCTGACATTAAAAAGTTATAGCTTCAGAACTGGTGTTTCATAGCGGAGTGATTGAAATAGTTTAGCCTGTGAATGTCCATCGATATTTTTACTGGAAAAAAAAAAAACTAGGTATTGGTACCTACGTATTAACATGCGAATACCGAATCTGATTCACTTTGATCTTTTATATTAACTGCAGTAGCGAACTTAAGCCGACCACACTTTGCCCTATTATTTTTGGTGCCTTGAGTTACAGGGGACGGGTTATGTTGTAACAAGGAGAAGGCTGGAGGCAGCGGAGATGTCATGTCTGAGAGCAATGTGTGGTGTGAATATAATGCAGAGAATTCGTAATTTGGAAATTAGTAGGTGTGGGATTGCCAAAACTATTATCAGAGGGATGAGAGGGGTGTTGGGTGGTCGGACCATGTAGACAGAAAGGAAACAATTTAGAATTGACTGCGAGATAGTGTGCACAGATCTGTCGTGGATGGAAGGCGTTGTTGTTGAGGTGTTGCTTTGTTGTGGGATGTGCTGTGAGGTGTAGTCTTGACCCTTTATATGCCTTCTTTGTTGCATTTTTTTTATAGTTCCTTAATAATTCTGAAAAAAGGTCACCGAAAGTGCTTGGAATTTCACTATTCTTTCACAGTGGTCGTTTTGCATAAACAACACACACAATAATATTTATATATTATAATATATATATATTTATATATATATATATATATATATAATATTCTCCTTGGTAGTAGTTGGTAGACAGCAACCACCCAGGGATGGTAATACCTTCCTGTGGTAGTTTGGCTGGTAGACAGCAACCACCAGGGGAGGTACTACCCGTCCTGTGGTAGTTGGCTGGTTGACAGCAACCACCCAGGTAGGTACTACCGTTCCTGTGGTAGTAGGTTGGTGGACAGCAACCACCCAGGGTGGTACTACTACGTCCTGTGGTAGTAGTTATGGTAGACAACAACACCCAGGGAGGTACTTCGTCCTGTGGTAGTAGGTTGGTAGTACAACAACCAACCAGGGATGTACTACCGTCCTGCCAAGTGAGTGTAAAACGAAAACCTGTAATTGTTTTACATGATGGTAGGATTGTGGTGTCCTTTTGTTCGGTCTCATACTCATGCAGATTTCAGGTACGTCTTGCTACTTCTACTTACACGTAGGTCACACTACTTATATACTGTACAAAGCATTTATATACCACACCCCTCTGGGTTTTCTTCTATTTTCTTTCTAGTTTCTTGTTTTGGTTTATTTCCTCTTACCTCTGGGGAAGTGGACAGAATTCTTCCTCCGTAAGTCATGGTGTTGTAGATGCGACTAAAATGCCGGGAGCAAGGGGCCTTAGTACCCCTTCTCCCGTAGAAATTACTAAAAGTTTAAGAAAAAACTTTAGTTTTCTTTTTGGGCCACCCCTGCCTTGGTGGGATACTGCCGGTGTGTTGAAAGAAAGAAATATATATTATATATACATAATTTTTTTTCATTTTACCATCCAAAGGGGAAATGCTTGCTACATACTTGTATCACGTCCGTCTTCGGATGAGCTTGGGTGATCTCATTAATCTTCATAAATGTAACAATGAAATCATGATTATGTGTTTTCTGTCAATATATTCTATTAATAAAATTTCATATAGAATATAAATTATAGGGGATGGTAGGAGAAGAAAATACTCACACAGCTCCGGGGAGAACCTTGAGTTTTCCCAGAGGTACGTTTGTCTTCTCTGAGGATGAGGATCCCTAGTAAAATCCTAGAGGTGGTACCTCCCTGTATTTTAAAATACACAATACACAATTACGTGTGTATATGTAATAATATACTATTTGGGAAATCGAACCGAGTTGTTGTAGCCTGCATGGTGGTGAAAGGAAAACAGCAAAATCCACTACACTATAACCTCTGAGCCATCAATGCTACAATCATTAGGTACCCAGTAACACTGGGCATATAGTACTGGTCTTCACTAACGGTACATATACGAGTGCATCCATGAACAAGAGGTTCTAAGTAATTAACAATGAAGACTAGTATATCAAGCGGGAGCTTACGATAGCCACTTAAGTGCTCGCATCAGGAAACATGCCCAGTCCTACTGGGTACCTGATGTTTGTAGAATTGATGGCTCAGTAGTTAGAGAGTCGTGAATTTTGGCTAGATTCCCACGAGGGGGTTAAAATAACACTGGTTCGATTCCCGGCTAGTCGCAATACAGTTAATTTCCTAAAACCCACTTGTTTGTTGATGCATTAATACACACACACACACACACACACACATACAATTTTTAATTAAGGAAACATACGCAGCATTAAACTACAGACCAGTTTCACTGACATAACAGTTTGCAAAGTCATGGAGAAGATTATCAGGAAAAAAAAGTGGTGAAGCACCTAGAAAGAAATGAGATTATTCACGACAACCAGCATGGTTTCCAGGACGGTAAATCCTGTATCATAAACCTACTGGAGTTCTACGACAAGGTGATGGCAGTAAAACAAGAGAGAGAGAGGAGTGGATAGATAACGTTTTCTTGGACTGTAAGGATGCTTTAGACATATTTCCCCATAAGAGATTAGTGCAAAGGCTAGAGGATCAGGCAGGTATAACAGGGAAAGCACTGCAATTGAATAGAGAATACCTGACAGGTAGGCAACAACGAGTCATGGTACGTGACGAGGTGTCGAGTGGGTGCCTGTGACGAGCGGAGTTCTAAAGACTACAAATCTCACTCAAGGAAAAGGATCTTGGGGTGAGTATAATACCAAGTACATCTCCTGAGGTGCACATCAATCAAATAACTGCTGCAGCATATGGGCGCCTGACAAACCTATGAATAGCATTCCAACACCTCAGTAAGGAATCGTTCAAGATTCTGTACAGTGTCTACGTCAGGCCCATATTGGAGTATTCAGCGCCAGTCTGGAGCCCATACCTGGTCAAGCACGTCAAGAAATTAGAGAAAGTGGAAAGGTCTGCATCAAGACTAGTCCCGGAGCAAAAGGGCATGTCCTACGAGGAGAAGTTAAAGGGAAATCGACCTGACGACACTGGAGGACAGGAGAGAGAGAGGGGGGGACATGATAACAACATATAAACAAAAAAAGGTAAGTTTTCTAAGTTTCTTTTGGTGCAAAATTATAATTCTTTACATTAACCTTAATGGAAATAAATATATCTTTTTTTTTTTTTTTATTTTTTTTTTTATTTTATTTTTTTTTTAATACAACGTTTATATGAGAAAATTTTAGAAAGGCCTTAGTTTAAATGAGTTCTGGCTAATTGACCAGTTTACATATCTCGGCACGACATATATTAAATATAACACGGAATTCGCTAAGAACAGGCGAATATACACAAACACTGATCTCTGGCGGAAGGAGACGCGAACCTACGAACCTTGGAACAAGGTAACAGTGCATTACAAATCTACCCACTCTGGTGCCCTGGATCAAAGTCTAGCGCAAGCTGACTCCAAGGTATTGGTCCAGTGTTGGGTAGATTGGTTAAAGCACTGCGTTCGTTGTTTATTACAAGGTTCGCAGTCTCCTTCGGCACTGAGTTAAGTGTTAAATTATTTATATATAATATATTATATCTATATTTATATGAGTGTGTGTGTGTCGTGGCCGTATATGTAAAACTGGTAAATTTGCAAAGAACTTCATTTAAATTAAGTCCTTCGGAAGTTATTCCTCTTATACATTTTAAAGATATATTTTTTGCATTAAATGTTAAGTTAAAATTTTTAATTTTGCACCAAAAGAATCTTTATAACTTTACCCTAACCTTATTTAACAAGAACCAATTTATTTTAGCATAACCAACATCGACACTTATATGTGGATTTATTTACAAAATTAATTTTATACTATACTATAAAATACAGTGAAATATTTTTTTTTTTTGTTTAGGTTCTGACATGAATTTTTGCAATATTGTATTCATAAAAAATATTTTCGCTTTACCGATATGGGAAGTTGAGGTGCTATTTAAAGCACTAAGAATTCGCAAGTTTGCCATATTCGGCACGTATATATAATATATATTTATATATATTTATGTAATATAGACTTAGATATATATATATTTATATATTATATATAATATTTTATATAATGTTATGTTACTAGGGGGTTTTATATTGCTTAGAAACATATTTTCATATATGTATTTTTGGGTGGAAAATTGCTGGGTAGACAAATACAACAAACCTAAGAGAACTTTATTTTTTTCTCTGAAAAAACTCCCGACTAAACTGAGTTTTTTTTTGATGAGTAAGGTAGGTTATTTATTATTTATATGTACGTAATACATTTCTTCTTTCTGTAATTGTAATCTTATCTATTTCTAAGTATTTACATGTAGTATGTAATTATTTTCCAGTAGGTGAGTGTATCTTCTTGACAGGAAATGTTCTGAGTTTGTAGCATCATTATGAATTTCGGTATCGTTGTCAGCATTATAAACGATTTATATCCTTGTTTCTCTTTCTGTTTATACATTTTATAGGTTAATGTCAAGGTACAATTTACATTTACCTGTGTATAAAAATATATTAGGCTCTGTGAAATTTATTATTGGGTGAGGCAGGTGGGTGCTACATAGTGTCACCTTACATAGTTGTTGATCATATATTAGCCCGTGTGTGTGTGTGTGGGTGTGTTTCGCGCGCGTGCAGACCGTATGGTCAGTTTGTGCAACACTACAAACGTATGAATATTCCGTGTGAACTGGGACAACGAGGCAGAAAGCCACTGCAATGTGGAGGATCTACAGGTCAAGATGTGCGCTGTTTACCGAAATGGGTGTGTTAGGAGGAAGTCTCCAAACTGAAATGCGTTCACGGTTTCGAGACAAGCAGTCTCCCTTATGGACACTGCATCAGCGGGCATAATGTTATACTTTCTCAGCAATAGGACTCCCCCAGCTGTACTGTGTGTAGGTCAGCATTGCTGGAGTATTCAGAGTTTATCGATCAGTCAATGGCTCTGGTGCAACCTGGCTCTTGTATTCCTGCTTCACCACCCAGGTCGTCTCCAAGAATTTGTTTTATTTCTTCGTTTGATGCTATGGAGGAGGATAAAAAAAAAGGCTTGTTGGTCAATTTTAGAGGCCTTACATATTCCCAGGCCACCAAATCTGACTGGGGGTGTTCATCCACTTACATCTTTCAGGGAAAGATTCAGTACTCTGACGTAGACTTTAGAAGGATGTGTAATCTGTGTTTCGAACTGACGAAGGTTGGGGAGTATCTCAATAAATAGGTGAACTTTGGAGGGACAGTTACCTGGTGAATATATAGAAGACATGACATGCATCAGTGTCTCTAGTTCCACCTTCGATCATCTTAAAAGTCAGATTAATTTTTCCGAGGATCAGACCAATGGCATTGAACCTAAGAGGAGTACCAAGGAGAATGCTGTTGCCTGGATCAGTGACTCGTTCTCCAGGCAAAGCGACGCTAATGTCCTTAATGATTTGATGGACGGGAGAAACTATTTCACATTTGGTAGGATTTAAAGATAGATCAAGGTTCTTCCTAATTTTCATTATTTTTTATGACCTTTGGGAATGATTCCGTAGTGTCAGCTAGGATGCCATCATCCAAGAACCACAGAGACCTCGCTGGACAATGTTACTTTGGCTTCCTTAACATCCAAACAGAAAAGGGGTTAGGGGGTTGCCCTGTTGCACACCTGCACACGAGTCGATTTCTTGTTCACCCAACAGGAGTTTAGAAGTACCACTCAACTGGATAAACGGACAGAATGAAGGAAAGTGTCTGAAAACTGCACAGACAACAGCATCCCTTAGGAATAAGTTGAACGCGTTGGTTAAGTTCAGTTTAATAAGGGTCTTGTACTCTGAAAGTTATTAATGAATATCTCGTTTATTTATTGTTCTCACAGCTTATTTTTATTCACGTTTTTAAAGGCTATCAAACCCAGTTATCTATATCAATACAATATACTATTTTACATTCTTTTCTTAATACTTTTTAGAGGTTGTGATAACCCAGTTGACCACCGCCGTCACTGTAACTACCGCAACTACAACTACCACCACAGTAGCACCGCCACCAAGACCACCACCACCACCGCTAGTCTACGGAGACTATGATGACAACGCCAAGAATTTAACTGCGCCGCTGGTGGTGAATACCTCGCCAGACATATACAAGGGTAAGTTGTATTAAGTTCATTAGATAAGACTGTTTATCTCCTGTATATACGATAGACAAGTACAGCGGAGGCAGCAATAGAGATGTAAAAACGATTTAATCAGTCCATCACCCTCGTAGTTCCAGATTATGTAGCAAAACTTTTCTCCAGGCTTAGGGACTGACCACCTCAGAACCAAGTCTTCAAAAGTGATGGACTGATTATATCGACATTACATCCCTACTACTACTGCTGACTCTGCACTCGACTGAAGAAACCTACTGTGCAGGCGAAAAGTTTCGTAATAAAGGTACCTAACTGAACATACCTCTTATCAACTTGTTGCCATTGTTTACAAATATCATTGTCACTCCTACACACAGGTTTACATTTTCTATAGCAAGTGTTATGGGATAAAAGGGCTCAGGGATCTATTACCGTACAATTTAGCGCAGTAATGACGGGAACGTGCGTTACTAAGCTTCACTTATAACGGAATGATGGTATCCGTATTTCACCAACTATAATCGGTTTTACAATTAACAAATGTTACAAGGAAGGATAGAGAGATGTGTACAGCAAAAGCGATCAAATACTGTTAATGTATCTGAACACTCTTACAGATTTCCTTCTGGTTCGAATGCTGGAGATTCGGGAGTACATTTCCAGACATCTTTTAATTTCAAAATAAATAATGCAGAATCACAGGTTGTGTTGTGTATGAGAAAACTGATGTGGGAACGTACGTGTAAGTGCAACAGTTGTAGTGTTTATAACTTTCCCTTCGAGCGTCGATTTGAAGTGTGTAGTCCGGAAGTGTGTGGTCCCGAAGTGTGTGGTCCCGAAGTGTGTGGTCCCGAAGTGTGTGGTCCCGAAGTGTGTGGTCCCGAAGTGTGTGGTCCCGAAGTGTGTGGTCCCGAAGTGTGTGGTCCCGAAGTGTGTGGTCCCGAAGTGTGTGGTCCCGAAGTGTGTGGTCCCGAAGTGTGTGGTCCCGAAGTGTGTGGTCCCGAAGTGTGTACTGAAGTGTGTAGCCCTGAAGTGTGTGGTCTTGAAGTGTGTGGTCTTGAAGTGTGTGGTCTTGAAGTGTGTGGTCTTGAAGTGTGTGGTCTTGAAGTGTGTGGTCCCGAAGTGTGTGGTCCCGAAGTGTGTGGTCCTGAAGTGTGTGTGGTCCTGAAGTATGTAGTCCTGAAATAAGTGGTCTTGAAATAAGTAATCTTGAAATAAGTGGTCCTGAAATAAGTGATCCTGAAATAAGTGGTCCTGAAATAAGTGGTCCTGAAATAAGTGGTCCTGAAATAAGTGGTCCTGAAATAAGTGGTCCTGAAATAAGTGGTCTTGAAGTAAGTGGTCTTGAAATAAGTGGTCCTGAAATAAGTGGTCCTGAAATAAATGGTCCTGAAATAAGTGGTCCTGAAATAAGTGGTCCTGAAATAAATGGTCCTGAAATAAGTGGTCCTGAAATAAGTGGTCCTGAAGTTAGGAAACTTTACCAAGTTCACCTAAGCAACTTCAGCCTTGCATACTTACACTAACTTTAGCTCTCGTTTGACTTTCCCTGCGATGATGTTTTTAATTCCCGGTGTTTACCACTTGGTAACTGTGATCGCTGCTCTCTTGTTCACACTTCATTGGTATATTTATTAAGCTTTTTTCAATTATAATTTTGTATGTAAAATTTCAACATTTCTTTAGTGATAGATTCGTAAATTTCCTCCTCCTATCGAGATCTAGTTAAGAAATTTTGTTGTATAACTACATCTATGCAATACATCTAGTTTAATATGCTTTTTTCACATACATCGTATTTTCCTATGTATGACCATGTCATTTATGAAGGTGGCTAAATCAGGTGACTCGGAGCTCGGCAACGCGCTCCCATACTGTCTGTGGTTCGATTCCCGGCTGGTTGGAACGTTGGTATCACATTGGACAAACGTGACACCACCTACGACTGCTGCACCTCTCCTGCCTACAGTGTATAAGCTGCTTCTTCGCATATATGCTGTATTCTTTTCAAGATTGATGGACTGACCACATCGACTCAAAGATGAGGGACTGATTACCTCACACTCCTGTTCTTCACCGTTCTGCTTTGTATGGACTGATGAAGCCACTGTGTGACGAAACGTTTCATCATTAAAGATACCCAAGTGTTGCATATGTGTCTAATTTAACAACTTGTCGGTTCTCTGAACCATTCGTCTACAACGGTGCACATGCTTTCTTACACCTGTTGTCCCTGTCCACTTAGCAGTAAATAGGTGTTTGGGTGTTAAGGAATTCACATCTGCATTTCTACTGGACTTCTTTCTTCCTATAATAGCTGGCTGAATGACTTCAAGACCTTCAAGTGGCAATCTTCTTGTCAGTTGAACAATTTCCTCGACTTGACTATTATTTGAGAGAAATCTTTGAAATTATTCCCCTCATAAGGCTATAATTTTCTCCAGCCTTCATTTATTGAATTCTTTACTTATCCCACGCACCTTTGACGCTGAGTTAGACAATGTTGAATTTATACCAGAACAACGTTCACTGCTGCAAGCAGTGTCTGCACCAATGTGTGTTTTGATACACATAGATCACTTTATTACTCCTTTGACGAGTGGATGTGTCCGTGATGTCTCATTTGGCGGTCAAAACATAGCAACAAAATTGCTGTAGGAAGGGTTATAGAAAGTGTGGTAGGTAAGGTTGGGGTGTCAGGGGTAAATGATACTGGGGCCTTTGGTTGAACTTTATGTAGAAAAAGGTATGGAAACGGTTAATACATATTTTAAGAGAAAATGATAAGTATAAGAGATGATATAGGGTGTAATGACAGTAGTGTGCTGGACTAAGTATCAGAGAATAAAAGGTTCATGGGTTGACTTCAGAATTTGCATGTTTACAGAGGGGCCACAGGTAGCTAAAGGTAGCTGGGCTACAAGGAGAATGGAATCAGCAAGAGGAAGTTAATGGCTTATATATTAAAGGAGGCAGTTACAGTAAGATATAGGCAACAACTAGTAGAAAGATGGGCTAGTGATTACACATTCAGGGATCGACAATGCTGGAAAAATGATAGGCTGGATTATTAAAACTTCCAAGGTAAGGGATGCTGAGCCAGTGATGATACTCTAAGTTATTTCTCTTCATGCTAGAATACTGCTATACACTAACAGCTCCTTTGAAGGCAGGTGACATTGTTGAGCTATAAAAACGTACAAAGGTTTCACTGCCCTTATATATTCAAACATCTTATCAACGGAAAACGTTTGAAGTCCTTTTAACTGTGTTTCCTGGAACGTAGGCAAGGTAACCCATTACAGACATCTGGAAAATCTTGCGAAGACTGGTCCCAAACCTGTACAAAAATGGCTATAACTGACCGTAATTTTAAAAAGGGGTATAATGGTATGCCAGCGGAAGTCCTCGGTCGGATGACCAAGAGCTCCAACGGCGGGTCATCATCTAAGACCCGCGTCAGGAAACACTTGTCCTGTTTCCTGACGAACCTTACCTAACCTAACCAAACCTGCACACTAACATCATTTTATATGGAAAAACGACTCTTAGCAGATGGTATACAGTACATCCAATAAAAAACAAGGGCACGACGAGAGCACTAATATATAACTATATGAATATGAGAGGGCCTGTACTCCTCAGTGTCTTCTCTTCGTGCAAGAGAGAGATCACTACCAAATTTCTGGTTGCCTTCAAGAGGCAACTCGACATCATTTGATAACCAGCCGGGCTATGATTTATATAGTGGACTATATGTGGATAGCAGTAACAGCCTGTTTGATGAAGCCTTGATGCACCGGGAGGCCTTGTCTGCGACCGGCAACAAAGGGCGCTGACCCCTGAACACATCATGTACGTATCCTTCAAGACAGGAGCAACTTACTGTTTTGGTGGAACGCTGCTGAGGATGTAAAGACATTTAAGTGTTTGTGTATGTATCTTTCTTATTATAATTGCTGCTTAAAGTTGTTGATGGTACACCAGATGAGTTCTTCATCTGATGAATTCTCTTCCAGGTTTATTTCAGTTCATTGTAGATACTGTCAGGGTTTGTTTACAAAACCCCCCTCCACTGCACTGGCAATGAAGGTACTCTTGTATCAGGGATCAAAAATGTGTCGAGTATCGTGTTGTTAACCATACCACAGGTGGGGTTAGAACCCGCGATAAGAGTGTCATAAAACTCTAGACCGACGCTTTAGCCACTGGGCCAGCTGGCTACAATAAGATTCATCCAACTAGGTATATTTATATACCATAGGAAGGTTAGCAGAGGCACCACTATTTGGATGAATCTTATTGAAGCTAGCTGGCCCAGTGGCTAACGCATCGCTCTGGAGTTTTGAGACACTCTTATCGCTGGTTCTAACCCCATTCGTGGTATGGCTTGTTTGTAATCGTGTCATTACGATTTCGTGAGTCATATCGTGTTGTAGTCAGTGGTGTAACTCTCCTAGTTAACACTGACATGTTGAGAGCTGATGGTAGGTTACCAAACCTGATAATCTTGACTCACTCGAACCTTCGTAATTCTTCAGACCAGGTAATTTCTCTAGCTAAGACTTGTAGTTGCATTGTGATATATTTTCAACGAAGATGACGACTTGGAAATAATATTTTACTTATTGTCATCAAGTGATGGAAGACGTATATTACTTAGGTAATAGACTGCGATAACTTTCATTTCTTCAAAGATGAGAATCAAAATCATCTTCCAGTGGTCAGGTACATTATAAATGAGCTCGAGCTTTTGTTGAATAAATGGGTTAGAAATCCGACAACTTGTGCTTTTGTTTATTTTCTTTTTAGAGAGTCTCTAGTTTACTGCAGGCTAGAGGACAGTGGCTCAAGTGACTTACTGTTTATCTGTAGTTAGGAATGATGTCCCTTATGACTCTTTGATCCAGAACACAATCATGGATATCAGTTGAAGTGTGTGTGTGTGTGTGTGTGTGTGTGTGTGTGTGTGTACTCACCTAGTTGTACTCACCTAGTTGAGGTTGCGGGGGTCGAGTCCGAGCTCCTGGCCCCGCCTCTTAACTGATCGCTACTAGGTCACTCTCCCTGAGCCGTGAGCTTTATCATACCTCTGCTTAAAGCTATGTATGGATCCTGCCTCCACTACATCGCTTCCCAAACTATTCCACTTACTGACTACTCTGTGGCTGAAGAAATACTTCCTAACATCCCTGTGATTCATCTGTGTCTTCAGCTTCCAACTGTGTCCCCTTGTTACTGTGTCCAATCTCTGGAACATCCTGTCTTTGTCCACCTTGTCAATTCCTCTCAGTATTTTGTATGTCGTTATCATGTCCCCCCTAATCTCTCCTGTCCTCCAGTGTCGTCAGGTTGATTTCCCTTAACCTCTCCTCGTAGGACATACCTCTTAGCTCTGGGACTAGTCTTGTTGCAAACCTTTGCACTTTCTCTAGTTTCTTCACGTGCTTGGCTAGGTGTGGGTTCCAAACTGGTGCCGCATACTCCAATATGGGCCTAACGTACACGGTGTACAGGGTCCTGAATGATTCCTTATTAAGATGTCGGAATGCTGTTCTGAGGTTTGCTAGGCGCCCATATGCTGCAGCAGTTATTTGGTTGATGTGCGCTTCAGGAGATGTGCCTGGTGTTATACTCACCCCAAGATCTTTTTCCTTGAGTGAGGTTTGTAGTCTCTGATCCCCTAGACTGTACTCCGTCTGCGGCCTTCTTTGCCATTCCCCAATCTTCATGACTTTGCACTTGGTGGGATTGAACTCCAGGAGCCAATTGCTGGACCAGGTCTGCAGCCTGTCCAGATCCCTTTGTAGTTCTTCCTGACAAGTATTCCCTGATCCATTGTAGTGCCTTCCCTGTTATCCCTGCTTGGTCCTCCAGTTTTTGCACCAATCTCTTGTGTGGAACTGTGTCAAACGCCTTCTTGCAGTCCAAGAAAATGCAATCCACCCACCCCTCTCTCTCTTGTCTTACTGCTGTCACCATGTCATAGAACTCCAGTAGGTTTGTGACACAGGATTTCCCGTCCCTGAAACCATGTTGGCTGCTGTTGATGAGATCGTTCCTTTCTAGGTGTTCCACCACTCTTCTCCTGATAATCTTCTCCATGATTTTGCATACTATACATGTCAGTGACATTGGTCTGTAGTTTAATGCTTCATGTCTGTCTCCTTTTTTAAAGATTGGGACTACATTTGCTGTCTTCCATGCCTCAGGCAATCTCCCTGTTTCGATAGATGTATTGAATATTGTTGTTAGGGGTACACATAGCGCCTCTGCTCCTCTCTCAATACCCATGGGGAGATGTTATCTGGCCCCATTGCCTTTGAGGTATCTAGCTCACTCAGAAGCTTCTTCACTTCTTCCTCGGTTGTGTGCACTGTGTCCAGCACTTGGTGGTGTGCCCCACCTCTCCGTCTTTCTGGAGTCCCTTCTGTCTCCTCTCTGAACACTTCTTTGAATCTCTTGTTGAGTTTCTTCACATACTTCACGGTCATTTCTTGTTGTCTCTCCTCCTTCCTTCCTTAGCCTGATTACCTGGTCCTTGACTGTTGTTTTCCTCCTGATGTGGCTGTACAACAGTTTCGGGTCAGATTTGGCTTTCGCTGCTATGTCATTTTCATATTGTCTTTGGGCCTCCCTTCTTATCTGTGCATATTCGTTTCTGGCTCTACGGACTGTTCTCCTTATTTCTCCTGGGTCCTATGTGTGTGTGTGTGTGTGTGTATTGTGTGTGTGTGTGTGTGTGTGTGTGTGTGTGTGTGTGTGTGTGTGTACTCATCTATTTGATCTCACCTATTCGTGGTTGCACGGGTCGATTCATAGCTCCTGGCCCGCCTCTGCATTGATACCTACTAGGTCCTCTCTCTCCCTACTCCATGAGCTTCATCATACCTCGTCTTAAAACTATGTATGGTTCCTGCCTCCGTTACGTCACTTTCTAGGCTATTCCACTTCCTGACAACTCTATGACTAGAAATACTTCCTAACATCCCTTTGACTCATCGGAGTCTTCAACCTCCAATTGTGACCTCTTGTTTCTGTGTTCCATCTCTGGAACATCCTCTTTGCCCACCTTGTCAATTCCTCGCAGTATTTTACATGTTATCATGTCTCCCCTAACCTTCCTGTCCTCCAGTTTCGTCAGGCCGATTTCTCTTAACCTTTCTTCGTAGGACAATCCCCTTTGCTCTGGGGTTAGTCTTGTTGCAAACCTTTGCACTTTCTCTAATTTCCTTTACATGCTTGACCAGGTGTGGGTTCCAAACTGATGCTGCATACAGCAGTATGGGCCTGACGTACACGGTGTACAGTGTCTTGAACGATTCCTTATTGAGGTATCGGAACTATATACTGCAGCAGTTATCTGGCTGATGTGCGCCTCAGGAGATGCGCTCGGTATTATACTCACCCCAAGATCGTTTTCTCTTGAATGAGGTTTGTAGTCTTTGTCCACCTAATCTATTCCCTGTCTGTGATCTTCTTTGCCCTCCCCCTATGTTCATGACTTTGCATTTGGCAAGGTTAAATTCAAGGAAATAGTTGCTGCACCAAGGTTGTAGCCTATCCAGGTCTCTTTGTAGTCCTGCCTGATCCTCATCCGATTTAATTCTCCATATTAACTTCACATCCTTTGCAAACAGGGACAATTCTAAGTCTATCCCATCCGTTATGTCATTCACATATACCAAAAACAGCACAGGTCGTAGGACTGACCCCTGTGGAACCCCGTTCGTCACAGGCGCACAATCTGACACCTCGTCACGCACCATAACTCTTCTGATCCATTGCAGTGCCTTTCCTGTTATGCGTGCCTGATCCTCTAGTTTTTGCATTAACCTCTTCTGAGGAACTGTATCGAAGACCACCTTGCAGTCCAAGAAAATGCAGTCTATCCAGCCCTCTCTCTCGTGTCTTACTTCTGTTACCTTGTCATACAACACCAGTAGGTCTATGACACAGGATTTTCCTTTTATGAAACCGTCCTGGTTATCGTTTATAAACTTGTGTCTTCCTAGGTGCTCCTGATAATATTCTCCATGATTTTGCATATACACGTCAATGACACAGGTCTGTAGTATAATACCTCATGTCTGTCTCCTTCCTTAAAAACTGGGACTGCATTTGCCATCTTCCATACCTCAGGCAGTTGTCCAGTATCAGTGGATGTGTTGAAGGTTTTTGTTAGTGGCACACGCAGCATCTGCTCCCTCTATAAGGACCCACAGAGATGTCCGGTCCCACCACCTTTGAGGTATCAAGTTCACATAACAGCTTCACCTCCTCCTCGGTTGTATTTCATCCAGCAGTTGTTGGTGTACCTCCCTACTTTGACTTCCTGGAGTCCTTTTTGTCTCCACTGTAAATACTTCTTTAAATCTCATGTTGAGCTCCTCACATACTTCTTGGTCGTTTCTCGTCTCAGCCTGATCACCTGGTCCTTGGCTGCTGTCTTCCTCCTGATGTGGCTATACAACAGCTTCGGGTCAGAATTGACTTTTGATGCTATGTCATTTTCATATTGTCGCTGAGCCTCCCTTTTTATCTCTGCCTATTTGTTTCTGGCTCATCGGTTAATCTCTCTATTTTCCTTGGTCCTTTGTCTTCTGTGCTTTTTCCATTCCCTAGTGCACTTAGTTTTTGCCTCCCTTCATTTCTGGGTAAACCAAGGACTCGTTCTGGTCTTCCCATTATTTCTGTTTCCCTTAGGAACAAACCTCTCCTCTGCCCCCTTGCATTTTGTTTTCACGTAGTCCATTTCTTTTACTGATTTTTGGGCCAGTTCTCTTTCTCACTGAACGTACGTACGTAAGTACGTGTGTGTGTGTGTGTGTGTGTGTGTGTGTGTGTGTGTGTGTGTGTGTGTGTGTGTGTGTGTACGTACTCATCTAGTTGTGGTTGCAGGAGTCGATTTACAGCTCCTGATCACAACTAGGCCTATTGTCTACCTGCTCCAAGAGCTTCGTCGTACCTCTTCAGCGCGCGTGCGCGTGTCGCGTGTGCGAGAGAGAGAGAGAGAGAGAGAGAGAGAGGAGAGAGAGAGAGAGAGAGAGAGAGAGAGAGAGAGAGAGAGAAACTTTCACAATAGTGAGAGTATTAATTTCTCTCTTTTTTAACGTCATATTTAATATTTTAAAAGTATCCCCAGGTATAGATCTCTACTGTGGAAAATACAAATACCATAAAAACAGGCGATACCTACCGATACCAGTACTATGGAAGCAAATAATAGACTCATACATCCACCATTATTCCTACCACGAAGCGAGAGTTAAGAGAATTATGTTCCTTGCAATATTTCTGAGAGCTCCGCATATTTACATTCCTGAGTACCTGGATGAGGAGATTGAAAAATCTTTGAGATTGAAGCGAGGTTACGATACCCTAAAGAACTTGTTGAAAAAGACTTGATAGGAGGGAGAGCCACTCCAGGAGTGAACCTAGGGTAACACCACTTAGAAACAGCCTGTTAGCACTGCCATATAACTAGAACCCAATTATGTTATCCAATACTCTTAGAAGATTTGGATTATACTTTTTTTTTTAATTAATGTTAAGCGCTAAACCCATGTGGGTCATTTAGTGCAAGACCTGTCGGAGGTTTGAACCTTCCCACTGTGCCTACCCTGCCTATAATGTCGTGCCGAATAGGTAAAATTGGTCAATTAGCAAGAATTCATTAAAAATACAGCCCTTTCTAAAATTTTCTCTTAATTTTTTACCAAAAGAACCTTAGAAAACTTACCTGACCTTATTAAAATAAGCGCAATTTAGTTTAGCCTAACCCAACTAAATATATATAGATAAGTTTACAATAATTTAATAAGCAAACAATTAAATCTTTTTTTTTCTTTAGATTCAGAATAATTTTTGCGAAAATTCTTGCATACACAAATTTTTGCTTCCTTTATTCGACAAAAAGAGCTTTGCTATTTAAGCCAAAATCGTAAGTTTTATCTATTCGCCACGACATATATATAGTTGCGAATATATATATATATATATATATATATATATTATATATATATATATATATATATATATATATATATATATATATATACATACATACATATATATATATTTTTTTTTCAACAAGTCGGCCGTCTCCCACCGAGGCAAGGTGACCCAAAAAAGGAAGAAAATCCCCAAAAAGAAAATACTTTCATCATTCAACACTTTCACCACACTCACACATTATCACTGCTTTTGCAGAGGTGCTCAGAATCCAACAGTTTAGAAGCATATATGTATAAAGATACACAACATATCCCTCCAAACTGCCAATATCCCAAACCCCTCCTTTAAAGTGCAGGCATTGTACTTCCCATTTCCAGGACTCAAGTCCGACTATATGAAAATAACCGGTTTCCCTGAATCCCTTCACTAAATATTACCCTGCTCACACTCCAACAGATCGTCAGGTCTCAAGTATCATTCGTCTCCATTCACTCCTATCTAACACGCTCATGCACGCTTGCTGGAAGTCCAAGCCCCTCGCCCACAAAACCTCCTTTACCCCTCTTTCCAACCCTTTCGAGGACGACCCCTACCCCTCCTTCCTTCCCCTATAGATTTATATGCTTTCCATGTCATTCTACTTTGATCCATTCTCTCTAAATGACCAAACCACCTCAACAACCCCTCTTCTGCCCTCTGACTAATACTTTTATTAACTCCACACCTTCTCCTAATTTCCACACTCCGAATTTTCTGCATAATATTTACACCACACATTGCCCTTAGACAGGACATCTCCACTGCCTCCAACCGTCTCCTCGCTGCTGCATTTACCACCCAAGCTTCACATCCATATAAGAGTGTTGGTACTACTATACTTTCATACATTCCCTTCTTTGCCTCCATAGATAACGTTTTTTGACTCCACATATACCTCAACGCACCACTCGCCTTTTTTCCCTCATCAGTTCTATGATTAACCTCATCCTTCATAAATCCATCCGCCGACACGTCAACTCCCAAGTATCTGAAAACATTCACTTCTTCCATACTCCTCCTCCCCAATTTGATATCCAATTTTTCTTTATCTAAATCATTTGATACCCTCATCACCTTACTCTTTTCTATGTTCACTTTCAACTTTCTACTTTTACACACATTCTCAAACTCATCCACTAACCTTTGCAATTTTTCTTTAGAATCTTCCATAAGCACAGTATCATCAGCAAAAAGTAACTGTGTCAATTCCCATTTTGAATTTGATTCCCCATAATTTAATCCCACCCCTCTCCCGAACACCCTAGCATTTACTTCTTTTACAATACCCATCTATAAATATATTAAACAACCATGGTGACATTACACATCCCTGTCTAAGACCTACTTTTACCGGGAAGTATTCTCCCTCTCTTCTACACACCCTAACCTGAGCCTCACTATCCTCATAAAAACTCTTAACAGCATTTAATAACTTACCACCTATTCCATATACTTGCAACATCTGCCACATTGCTCCTCTATCCACTATCATATGCCTTTTCTAAATCCATAAATGCAATAAAAACTTCCCTACCTTTATCTAAATACTGTTCATATATATATGCTTCAATGTAAACACTTGATCTACACATCCCCTACCCACTCTGAAACCTCCCTGCTTACATACATATATATATACATATATATATATACATTATATATATACATTATATATATATATATATATATATATATATATATATATATATATATATATATATATATATATATATATATATATTATATATATATATATATATATATATATATATATATATATATATATATATACATACATACATACATACATTCTTTGTTACCAATAGGTATATTTTATTACATAATACGGTACAAAAGGTTTAAGAGATATATTATTGATATAAAGATGGTATATACAGTACATGAGGTGTGAGAGATACATGTCTAGTATATATTGTTACGTGTTTGTCACTGATTGTAATGGGAATATCTCCTGTAGCTAATCAGAGCTGGGACTCGTGCCCAAGTTACAGCGAGCGTTACCCCTCTGAACAGCAGCGCTGAGTTTCTGGAACAGAAAACTAGCCACCCTGGGATCTTACCTAATAAGCCCAACTTGCTGACTAGGTCGACCTCCCGTATAAATTATGATTTTCCAAAAAAAAAAAAAATCTTACGGAATGACTCCTATTTTTTAATTGGAAATATAACGAGTTCAGTTTTTATCCCAAGTCTACCTTAGAAAACTCGCCTAGCTTAGAAAACTCGCCTAGCTTAGAAAACTCGCCTAGCTTAGAAAACTCGCCTAGCTTAGAAAACTCGCCTAGCTTAGAAAACTCGCCTAGCTTAGAAAACTCGCCTAACTTAGAAAACTCACCTAACTTAGAAAACTCACCTAACTTAGAAAACTCACCAATTTTTAAGCAAAATTTTGCTATATATTCGTAAATCAATTTAAATTGTTTAATATACCTTAAAACACATCATTTTTCTTATAATAATATTGATTTCCGCTGATTTATTCAAAAACAAATTTTCATTCTAATTATTCGGCAAGGGAAGCCATTGCTAAATACACCAAACACGCCGTTTCGGCTTACTCGGGCGGTTCGTCCGATTAAGCCGAACCGGCGGATTAGGCTGTTGCATCCGAGTAATCACAAAAATATTTATGCAACAAATCTGCAATAAAACAATCAAAGCATAACGAGCAACTATATCTTATTGATTCTTGATATTAAATAATTTATATCTGATATAAAATATATTAAACAGATACACAAATAACCCGCACATAGAAGGGAGAAGCTTACGACGACGTATCGGTCCGTCTTGGACCATTTACAAAGTCACACTGACCAGAAGTGGAGCAGGACGGCTATATATAGGCAGGAAAAGGTGGTAGTGGTGGTGGTAGCAGTAGTAGTAGTGGTAGTAGTGGTAGTAGTAGAAGTGGTAGTAGTAGTGATAGTAGTGGTAGTAGTAGTGATAGTGTTAGTAGTGGTGTTAGTAGTGGTAGTAGTAGTGGTGGTAGTAGTAGTAGTAGTAGTGGTGGTGGTAGTAGTAGTAGTGGTAGTAGTAGTAGTGGTAGTGGTGTGGTGGTAGTTAGTGGTGGTGGTAGTAGTAGTGGTGGTAGTAGTAGTAGTGGTGGTGGTAGTAGTAGTGGTGGTGGTGGTAGTAGTAGTGGTGGTGGTAGTAGTAGTAGTAGTGGTGGTGGTAGTAGTAGTAGTAGTAGTAGTGGTGGTAGTAGTAGTAGTAGTGGTAGTAGTAGTAGTAGTGGTGGTGGTAGTAGTAGTAGTAGTGGTGGTGGTAGTGTAGTAGTGGTGGTGGTAGAAGTAGTAGTGGTGTAGTAGTAGTAGTAGTGGTGGTGGTAGTAGTAGGGTGGTGGTAGTAGTAGTAGTGGTGGTGGTAGTAGTAGTGGTGGTAGTAGTAGTAGTAGTTGTGGTGATGGTAGTAGTAGTGTGTGGTAGTAGTGGTAGTAGTAGTAGTAGTAGTGGTAGTATTGGTAGTAGTAGTAGTGGTAATAGTAGTAGTGGTAATAGTAGTAGTGGTAGTAGTAGTAGTGGTAGTAGTAGTAGTAGTAGTGGTGGTAGTAGTAGTAGTAGTAGTGGTAGTAGTAGTAGTAGTAGTAGTGGTAGTAGTAGTGGTAGTAGTAGTAGTGGTAGTAGTAGTTGTGGTAGTAGTAGTAGTGGTAGAAAGTAGTGGTAGTAGTAGTAGTGGTAGTAGTATTTAGTATTAGTGATATTTGGTAGTAGTGGTAGTAGTAGTAGTGGTAGTAGTAGTAGTGGTAGTAGTAGTGGTAGTAGTGGTAGTAGTGGTAGTGGTAGTAGTAGTGGTAGTAGTAGTGGTAGTAGTAGTAGTGGTAGTAGTAGTAGTAGTAGTGGTAGTAGTAGTAGTGATAGTAGTAGTAGTGGTAGGTGCCCACAGTGGGAGAGCAAGGTGCACAGAGGTGGGTGAAAGGGGAAGTGGTGAATAAAAAAAGAAGGAACAGAAAAAAGAGACAGAAGAAAGAAAGACAACCCAGAGGAGAAAAAGGAAAGAGGAAAGGGGAAGAGGGAGAAGAAGAAAAAGAAAAAGAAAAATGGGATTCAGGTTAAGTCCCCGGGTGTTCTGAAGTTCGGAGCATTTTACAATGTAGTGGGAGAGGAAGGCATCTACAGAGACGAAGCCAGGGCTAAGGTTCATACAAGGAAAGTTGTGTATTAGAGAGGATTCAACTAGACGGCGACTGTTAAAGTTGGAAGTAGGAAGACAGTTTTAGCAGAAGACCAGTCAAAAGGATGGCTATGATCTCTGACGTGACAGAAAAGGGCATTGTTTTGTGTCGGCAGCCTAACACTATTTTTTGTGCTCCCTAAGTCTGTCAGAAAGAGATCGACCAGTTTCTCCGAAGTATTGAAGAGGACAGGAGGAGCAAGAAATAGAGTAGACACCAGGAACATCTGTAGAGGGAGGAGAGGTATGAACGAGATTAGTGCGAAGAGTGTTAGTCTGGCGGAAGGTAAGCTTGATGTCTAATGCGACTTTGTAAATGGTCCAAGTCGGACCGAAACGTCGTCGTAAGCTTCTCTCTTCTATGTGCGGGTTATTTGTGTATCGTTCCAGTCACGGTATTGTGCCTTTTTTTTATTTATATTAAACAGAATTTGCATAAAATACGTGAACTTAGGTTAAGTTAGATTAAGTTAGATATTTCTGAATTAAGATGGTGCCAGTTTTTTTTACACCATATTTAATGAAAGAAATTTATCTACTAATGGATAAAAGAAATTTAAGGCGAAGATAAATATTTAGAGGGGGGCGGCTTGGCCCACTGAGACAGATGGTGGAGCAACTCTGCCAGACAATGCTCAGTAGTGCCTCTGGAAATGACAAAGGTCGTCTACCAAGGACTCTCTAATATCTTTATTTACTACAAGTACATGTACAAGGTATACAGGACTAGCTGATATCAATGACATACTATTATATAGAACGTCCCTTGTTATGCTGAGCATTTCGGGCAAATTAGGTCAGGATGCGACCCACACCAGTTGAGTAACACCCAGGTACCCATTTACTGATGGGTGAACATAGACAACAGGTATAGAGAACCACGCCCAATGTTTCTGCCGTGTGAAGTGAGAGCTCTATCCATCCCGTGTAAAGGTTGTGATTGCTTGTACTTAGGCTAAACTAGTCTCTTGAGATCAGAGTTAAGCAACATAAATATGCAATAACTAGTAGAAGCCTTCAAAAGGAGACTGGACACGTATCTTCACCAGGTGCCAGATCAACCAAGCTATGATGGATATGTGGGGCATCCGGCCTCCAGCAGCAACAGCCTGGTTGACCAGGCACGTACCAGACGAGCCTGGCCCATGGTAGGGCTCAGTGTGAAAGAACCCTCGAAACTCTTCAAAGGTATGTCAAAGGTATATCCTAGTGGACGAGGATACAGATCATTGTGCAAGCTGGACGAATGAAAAATAATTGATTCAGCGAAATATTGTGGCACCATCCTTTATAAAGCACGATGCGCAAACCATGCCACGGGCGGGGTTAGAACCCGCGATCAGTCATAAAACTCCAGACCGACGCTCTAGCCATTGGGCCAGCTAGCTTCATTTGTAGCCAGCTGGCCCGGTAGCTAGCGCATCGGTCTGGAGTTTTAGGACTCTCTGACCGCGGGTTCTTACCCCACCCGTGGTATGGTTTGTTTGCAATCGTATTATTACGATTCCGTAAATACGAGTTCTGGTATCTATAAATTTGACAATTTTATATTCCAGAATACTGTTCATAATCTTTAAGGTAAAAATATTCTTCACAAAAATAGCGTATGTTCGTTGCCAAACGAAGAATTTGTCTTGAATCTCATACATATGATAGACAAATGTATGAGTGTGGGAGGTAGGATTTTGGAGTCACATTCATGGAGTGGGCAGGTAAGCCTATTACAGTGTTCCCCCTCTCTTCTTTTTTTCTTTTTGAGGCTTTGGTCTAAAATGTTTAATTTGAATTACCTATCAACCCTTTTCTTTATTATTGGCTGGGTAAAATTTAAATATATTTAGAGGTTTGACTTACCATATTTTTTTTGAAAACCGGAATTTGATATATATAAAATGTGCTTCTCTTACCTCTTCTTCCCATTCTGAAGCGCGCGCGCACACACACACACACACACACACACACACACACACACACACACATATACACACACACACATACACACACACACACACACACACACATACACACACACACACACACACACACACACATACACACACACAAAACACACACACACACACATACACACACATACACACACACATACACACACATACACACACATATACACACACATATATACACACACATATACACACACATACACACACACATACACACATATACACATCACAGTGGGCGCCTGTTACGAGCGGGGTCCCGCAGGGGTCAGTTCTAGGACCAGTGCTATTTTTGATATATGTGAACGACATGATGGAAGGAATAGACTCTGAAGTGTCCCTGTTCGCAGATGACGTGAAGTTGATGAGAAGAATTAAATCGGACGAGGATGAGGCAGGACTGCAAAGAGACCTGGACAGGCTGGACATGTGGTCCAGCAACTGGCTTCTCGAATTCAATCCAGCCAAATGCAAAGTCATGAAGATTGGGGAGGGGCAAAGAAGACCGCAGACAGAGTATAGGCTAGGTGGACAAAGACTACAGACCTCACTCAGGGAGAAAGACCTTGGGGTGACCATAACACCGAGCACATCACCGGAGGCACACATCAACCAAATAACCGCTGCAGCATACGGGCGCCTGGCAAACCTGAGAATAGCGTTCCGATACCTTAATAAGGAATCGTTCAAGACACTGTACACTGTGTATGTTAGGCCCATACTGGAGTATGCAGCACCAGTCTGGAACCCACATCTGGTCAAGCACGTCAAGAAGTTAGAGAAAGTACAAAGTTTTGCAAAAAGGCTAGTCCCAGAGCTCAAGGGAATGTCGTACGAGGAAAGGTTAAGGAAAATCGGACTGACGTCACTGGAGGACAGAAGGGTCAGGGGAGACATGATAACGACATACAAGATACTTCGGGGAATAGACAAGGTGGACAGAGATAGGATGTTCCAGAGAGGGTACTCAGACGAGTCACAGGGACGTTAGGAAGTATTTCTTCAGTCATAGAGTTGTCAGCAAGTGGAATAGCCTAGCAAGTGAAGTAGTGGAGGCAGGAACCATACATAGTTTTAAGAAGAGGTATGACAAAGCTCAGGAAGCAGAGAGAGAGAGAGAGAGAGGACCCAGTAGCGATCAGTGAAGAGGCGGGGCCAGGAGCTGAGTCTCGACCCCTGCAACCACAATTAGGTGAGTACATATACATACATGTGCACACACACACACACACACATATATACATACACACACACATACACACACATACAAACACACACACACATACAGACACACACAAACACGGATACACACAAACACACCCACACACACACACATATTATATATATATACATATATATACATATATATATATATATATATATACATATATATATATATATATATATATATATATATATATATATATATATATATATATATATATATATATATATATATTATATATTACATGTCGTGCCGAATAGGTAAAATTAGTCAATAAGCATGAACTAATTTATAATTAAGTCCTTTCTAAAATTAATTCTCTTTTACGTTAAAAGATATATATTTTTTTCATTTTTGTTAGTGTAATAATTAATAATTTTGTACCAAAAAAGTTAGAAAACGTACCTGAAGTTATTATAAAAAGCGCAATTTAATTTAGCCTAACCCAACTATATTTTAGATAAGTTTACAATAATTTAATAACAAACACAATGAAATATATTTTTTTCGTTAGGTTCAGAATAATTTTTGCAACATTATTGAATGCACAAATTTTCGCTTGCCTTATTCGACAAGAAGAGAGTTGCTATGTCAGCCGAAATCGCACGTTTTACCTATTCGGCACGACATATACATATATACACATGCAAAACAACCACGGGGGGAGTAGAATGATAGCTGTAGGCCTTTCGTGTTGCAATCAACACATCAGGAGCTTGCAAAATTTTAGAAAAGAGGAAGATGTCTAAGAAAGTACTTTCCCATAGGACGTCTTCACATGTAGTGAGAGAGAGAGAGAGAGAGAGAGAGAGAGAGAGAGAGAGAGAGAGAGAGAGAGAGAGGATTCCTGAACTACCCCCAGGCATTCCCCCCTCTCTCTCCCTCTCTCCATGTGAAGACGTCCTATGAGAACGTACTTGCTTGGACATCCTCCTTTCTGCAATTTCGCAAGCTCCTGATGATGTGTTGATTGCAACACGAAAGGCCTAGAGCTATCAGTCTACTCCCACCGTGGTTGTTTTGCATCCTGTATCGCTTGGTTTGCGATATTTGCATAATATAGAAATATATCTATATATATGCAAATCTGTAGCTAAACATTCCCGTCCCCATGTGGCTTTTTCTGCAATGTTAGGATCGTCTGTTTGCGATGGGAGAGAGAGAGAGAGAGAGAGAGAGAGAGAGAGAGAGAGAGAGAGAGAGAGAGAGAGAAAAAAAATCACCGAAACTGTAGTAATCATGTTTATTAAACAAACGTTACGGAGCAGCAACTCCACCAACGGCACTGAAACAATTAGTCAATAACCAGGCTGAATACCGGCTCTACAACTGAATACCGGCTCTACAATTGAATACCGGCTCTACAACTGAATACCGGCTCTACAACAAATACAAAAATGTTGGGTTTACAGTTATCAAATTTCAAAAATATGTAAGGTGCACAAACCAAACTTTGTTACAAAGCCTAATCAAACATTTAACTAGCCAAAAAATTTACACTCGCACATAAAATACTTCGTTGTACGAAGTGAATAGTTGTAATTTAGCTTTTAAGTTGAAGTTTATTCTAACAATGTGTATGGATTCGCATCCTTTGAAGTCCAATCTCTCTGAAATTTGTCAGTTATAAGGGCACGATATCTTTTTTGGGGGTGCAAGGCTTCAAACATTGTTGCGTAAATGAGGCTGGAGGTAGAGGAGATATTATGATTGAGATCAATGTGTTGTGTGAATATTTTATGTAAGGAATAATGAGCTTCGAAGTTTTTAGACAATGTGCGCTTCCAAAAGGCGTTATTCAGAGGTTTATGGAGGGTTTTGAGGTGGTTTGGGCTTATAGAAAGGATAAAGCTGAATAATGTGATGATAATCAGATGTGTTAGGTAAGACACATAGGCAACAGTTAGGCAACTTTATTCCGAAACGTTTCGCCTACACAGTAGGCTTCTTCAGTCGAATACAGAAAGTAGGCAGGAACAGTAGAGATTTGAAGACGATGTAATCAGTCCATCACCTTTGAAGTGGTAGAATCTGAGGTTGTCAGTCCCTCGGCCTGGAGAAGTTCAGTTCCATAGTCAGGAGCTATCTGAAGATCAAGCGACAGTGCGGAGACTTAAATACTGTCGGAAGGAGAGGTGCAGAGTAGTAGTAGTGAGAATGTAGCCACTGAGAGGTCATGTCCCTCTCAGATCCAACAATTCTCACTTGAAAAGGTTGTCCAAGGAGTTTTGTGTACCAAGATGCCACGTGTTGCAGTGTCTGACAAGATGAACATCAAAATGGTATACAATACCGACAGGTTGGTAGGTAAGACACATATGCAACAGTTAGGCAACTTTATTCCTAAACGTTTCGCCTACACAGTAGGCTTCTTCAGTCGAATACAGAAAGTAGGCAGGAACAGTAGAGAAGAAGCCTACTGTGTAGGCGAAACGTTTCGGAATAAAGTTGCCTAACTGTTGCATATGTGTCTTACCTAACAACCTGTCGGTATTGTATACCATTTTGATGTTCATAATCAGATGTAAAGGAGGAATTGATAAAGGTCGTCCCAGGAAAGAATGGAGGTATTGGATGAAGGAGGTTTGAAGTGGTAGGAGATTGATTATCAAGCATGAGTGTGTGAGTATTAGATCGGAGCGAGTAGAGACAATATATTGGGATTGCTGTTGGAATATATAAGAACATTTACGAAGAGATTCCTTGGGAAACTGATTAGCTCGACTCGATTTGCGGAGATAAGTGCAGTTCATCGAGTCAGTAGGATGTGTGTGAGTGTTTCCTACACACCTGCTATCACTCGATTGTCTGTGTTTGTAGCGATTTTATATCCATGATTCACTATTACCAGGAAGTTCTGACATAGTATTTTTCACATTACATCGTTCTAACATACCTAACTACCGTATTTTACTGAGGTAAATACCAGATACCAAGGTTCTTTCTGGACTCGTCTGCTTGTGATTCTCGTTTTGCTTTATTGTATTAGAATGGCCAAATAATTGCTTTTGCAATATGTTTTTCTCGTGGTCAGTAATATCAGCTGAAATGCTGGCATATCGACAAGGGTGCAAGTGATCAGTGGCAGAGGGGAGAACATGGTAGAGGCACGTGAGGTAGACATACATGGCAGAGGCACGTGAGGTAGACATACATGGCAGAGGTACGTGAGGTAGACATACATGGCAGAGGTACGTGAGGTAGACATACATGGCAGAGGCACGTGAGGTAGACATACATGGCAGAGGCACGTGAGGTAGACATACATGGTAGAGGCACGTGAGGTAGACATACATGGTAGAGGCACGTGAGGTAGACATACATGGCAGAGGCACGTGAGGTAGACATACATGGCAGAGGTACGTGAGGTAGACATACATGGCAGAGGTACGTGAGGTAGACATACATGGTAGAGGCACGTGAGGTAGACATACATGGCAGAGGCACGTGAGGTAGACATACATGGCAGAGGTACGTGAGGTAGACATACATGGCAGAGGTACGTGAGGTAGACATACATGGCAGAGATACGTGAGGTAGACGTACGTGGCAGATGGACGTGAGGTAGACGTACGTGGCAGATGGACGTGAGGTAGCTACCTGTAATAAAGGCCTGTTAGGTAGAAATCTTTGTAGGAAGGTCTAAGAAGTAACGCTCATTATCATTGTGATGCAATAATCTGATAATGATATTGGCAAAGAAATAACCTCCAAAGATTTCCTAGAGCTGTGAAAAATTGTGCACAATTTCCTTACTTATTTCCAAGAGTGTAACCCCTCTTATTCACTTCTCTTGTGCTGCACTGCTGCTGTCCTGTTGCTGTACGGTCCTGTCTACTGCTGTACGGTCCTGTCTACTGCCGTCGGGTGCTGTCTTCTGTGGTATTCTGCTGTTTATGTTGATCAATCCACCAGATCCAGACGCCCAGTCTGCTCCCTCCCGAGATCAACATTACAAAAAAAGAAAGTCTAAAAACATAGCTAGGATTAACATGCTGGACAATAAAACAAGTAAGGAAATACAACATTCTCAATGTTGAATTAATTTCAAGCATGCGATTCCATTCTTGGGTGACACGTTTTCAGTCTTTCTTGCTAAAATGCCGTTTGAAAAATAAGCAGCTCAATATTGGTCTATATAATTACCTTTTCGCCCTTTGCAGCAGGTTGCACATTATTTACGATGAAGAATTAGACACTAGTTATACTAGAATTAGTGTATCTAGTATGGTGACAACCATTCCATTGTCTAAACTTTCATTCCTGCAACAAGAGTATTTTCCACCCAATGTTAGACACACTCACCGCTCATACCACATTCCTCCGAATGAGACCTCTTTGGTATGACACGGGGAGTAAATACTGCTGCACTGGTAGGGTAGCAGTAGAAGTGAAGACACTGGTGAGGTAGCAGTAGAAGTGAAGACACTGGTGAGGTAGCAGTAGAAGTGAAGACACTGGTGAGGTAGCAGTAGAAGTGAAGACACTGGTCGGGTAGCAGTAGAAGTGATAAACTGGTGGGGTAGCAGCAGAAGTGAAGACACTGGTGGGGTAGCAGTAGAAGTGAAGACACTGGTGGGGTAGCAGTAGAAGTGAACACACTGGTCGGGTAGCAGTAGAAGTGATAAACTGGTGGGGTAGCAGTAGAAGTGAAGACACTGGTAGGGTAGCAGTAGAAGTGAAGACACTGGTGAGGTAGCAGTAGAAGTGAAGACACTGGTGGGGTAGCAGTAGAAGTGAAGACAATGGTAGGGTAGCAGTAGAAGTGAAGACACTGGTGAGGTAGCAGTAGAAGTGAAGACACTGGTAGGGTAGCAGTAGAAGTGAAGACACTGGTAGGGTAGCAGTAGAAGTGAAGACACTGGTGAGGTAGCAGTAGAAGTGAAGACACTGGTGGGGTAGCAGTAGAAGTGAAGACACTGGTGGGGTAGCAGTAGAAGTGAAGACACTGGTAGGGTAGCAGAAGAAGTGAAGACACTTATGAGGTAGCAGTAGATGTGAAGACACTGGTGGGGTAGCAGTAGAAGTGAAGACACTGGTGGGGTAGCAGTAGAAGTGAAGACACTGGTAGGGTAGCAGTAGAAGTGAAGACACTGGTGGGGTAGCAGAAGTGAAGACACTGGTGGGGTAGCAGTAGAAGTGAAGACACTGGTGGGGTAGCAGTAGAAGTGAAGACACTGGTAGGGTAGCAGAAGTAGTGAAGACACTTATGAGGTAGCAGTAGATGTGAAGACACTGGTGGGGTAGCAGTAGAAGTGAAGACACTGGTGGGGTAGCAGTAGAAGTGAAGACACTGGTGGGGTAGCAGTAGAAGTGAAGACATGGTAGGGTAGCAGTAGAAGTGAAGACACTGGTGCGGTAGCAGAAGTGAAGACACTGGTGGGGTAGCAGTATAAGTGAAGACACTGGTGGGGTAGCAGTAGAAGTGAAGACACTGGTGGGGTAGCAGTAGAAGTGAAGACACTGGTGGGGTAGCAGTAGAAGTGAAGACACTGGTGGGGTAGCAGTAGAAGTGAAGACACTGGTGGGGTAGCAGTAGAAGTGAAGACACTGGTGGGGTAGCAGTAGAAGTGAAGACACTGGTGAGGTAGCAGAAGAAGTGAAGACACTGGTGGGGTAGCAGAAGAAGTGAAGACACTGGTGGGGTAGCAGTAGAAGTGAAGACACTGGTGGGGTAGCAGTAGAAGTGAAGACACTGGTGAGGTAGCAGAAGTGAAGACACTGGTGAAGCAGTAGACGTGAAGACACTGGTAAAGCAGTAGACGTGAAGACACCGGTGCAGCAGTAGACGTGAAGACACTGGTGAAGCAGTAGAAGTGAAGACACCGGTGCAGCAGTAGAAGTGAAGACACTGGTGAAGCAGTAGACGTGAAGACACTGGTGAAGCAGTAGACGTGAAGACACTGGTGAAGCAGTAGACGTGAAGACACTGGTGTAACAGTAGACGTAATGACACTGGTGTAACAGTAGACGTAATGACACTGGTGTAATAGTAGACGTAATGACACTGGTGCAACAGTAGACGTAATGACACTGGTGTAACAGTAGACGTAATGACACTGGTGTAACAGTAGACGTAATGACACTGGTGTAGCAGTAGACGTAATGACACTGGTGTAGCAGTAGACGTGAATACACTGCTGGGGTAGCAGCAGACGTGAAGACACTGGTGGTGTTGCAGCAGACGTGAAGACACTGGTGGGATAGCAGTAGACGTGAAGACACTGGTGGGGTAGCAGACGAAGACAATGGTGGGGTAGCAGACGTGAAGTCACTGGTAGGGTAGAAGTAGACGTGAAGACACTGGTGGGGTAGCAGTAGACGTGAATACACTGGTGGGGCAGAAGTAGACGAAGACATTGGTGGGGTAGCAGTAAACGTGAAGACACTGGTTCGGTAGTAGTAGACGTGAAGACACTGGTGGGATAGCAGTAGACGTGAAGACACTGGTGGGGTAGCAGACGAAGACAATGGTGGGGTAGCAGACGTGAAGACACTGGTGGGGTAGCAGCAGACGTGAAGACACTGGTGGGGTAGCAGCAGACGTGAAGACACTGGTGGGGTTGCAGCAGACGTGAAGACACTGGTGGGATAGCAGTAGACGTGAAGACACTGGTGGGGTAGCAGACGAAGACAATGGTGGGGTAGCAGACGTGAAGACACTGGTGGGGTAGCAGTAGAAGTGAAGACACTGGTGGGGTAGCAGTAGACGTGAATACACTGGTGGGGTAGAAGTAGACGTGAAGACTGGTGAGGTAGAAGTAGACGTGAAGACACTGTTGGGGGTAGCAGTAAACGTGAAGACACTGGAGGGGTAGCAGTAGGCGTGAAGACACTGGTGGGGTAGAAGTAGACGTGAAGACACCGGTGGGGTAGCATTAGACGTGAAGACACTGGTGGGGTAGCAGTAGACGTGAAGACACTGGTGGGGTAGCAGTAGACGTGAAGACACTGGTGTAACAGTAGACGTAATGACACTGGTGTAATAGTAGACGTAATGACACTGGTGCAACAGTAGACGTAATGACACTGGTGTAACAGTAGACGTAATGACACTGGTGTAACAGTAGACGTAATGACACTGGTGTAGCAGTAGACGTAATGACACTGGTGTAGCAGTAGACGTGAATACACTGCTGGGGTAGCAGCAGACGTGAAGACACTGGTGGGGTTGCAGCAGACGTGAAGACACTGGTGGGATAGCAGTAGACGTGAAGACACTGGTGGGGTAGCAGACGAAGACAATGGTGGGGTAGCAGACGTGAAGTCACTGGAAGGGTAGAAGTAGGCGTGAAGACACTGGTGGGGTAGCAGTAGACGTGAATACACTGGTGGGGCAGAAGTAGACGAAGACATTGGTGGGGTAGCAGTAAACGTGAAGACACTGGTTCGGTAGTAGTAGACTTGAAGACACTGGTGGGATAGCAGTAGACGTGAAGACACTGGTGGGGTAGCAGACGAAGACAATGGTGGGGTAGCAGACGTGAAGACACTGGTGGGGTAGCAGCAGACGTGAAGACACTGGTGGGGTAGCAGCAGACGTGAAGACACTGGTGGGATAGCAGTAGACGTGAAGACACTGGTGGGGTAGCAGACGAAGACAATGGTGGGGTAGCAGACGTGAAGACACTGGTGGGGTAGCAGTAGAAGTGAAGACACTGGTGGGGTAGCAGTAGACGTGAATACACTGGTGGGGTAGAAGTAGACGTGAAGACACTGGTGAGGTAGAAGTAGACGTGAAGACACTGTTGGGGTAGCAGTAAACGTGAAGACACTGGTGGGGTAGCAGTAGGCGTGAAGACACTGGTGGGGTAGAAGTAGACGTGAAGACACCGGTGGGGTAGCATTAGACGTGAAGACACTGGTGGGGTAGCAGTAGACGTGAAGACACTGGTGGGGTAGCAGTAGACGTGAAGACACTGGTGGGGTAGCAGTAGACGTGAAGACACTGGTGGGGTAGCAGTAGACGTGAAGACACTGGTGGGGAAGCAGTAGACGTGAAGACACTGGTGGGAAAGCAGTAGACGTGAAGACACTGGTGGGGTAGCAGTAGACGTGAAGACACTGGTGGGGTAGCAGTAGACGTGAAGACACTGGTGGGGTAGCAGTAGACGTGAAGACACTGGTGGGGTAGCAGTAGACGTGAAGACACTGGTGTACTTTTATGTAATCTAAGAAGGTGTGTGTTTTAAACCACGTCAATTATATTTTTGTCCAGATCACTACTTTTGTGAAATTTATACTGACAAAAACAAATCATCCAGACAACGCAGAATCTGCCTCCAGTTACGTCTGTCTGAACCTTTTTCATGTTGATCTGAACCGTTTTCATATCGCAGAGATTGTTCCTTGCCATGTAGAGATGATTGCTTCTCATGTCTTTGAGATAGTCGCACCTCACTTCTGATACACAGTCGTAGAGATAATTGCTTCTCATGTCTTTGAGATAGTCGCACCTCACTTCTGATACACAGTCGTAGAGATAATTGCTTCTCATGTCTTTGAGATAGTCGCACCTCACTTCTGATACACAGTCGTATTTCATATTGAGACAGGTTTCCCACTTCTTATACTTATGGCGATTCTTGGTGTACAAGAGACAGTTGTCGTTGTTTTTACAGACATGACTGTAATAGTTGATCTAGTAGAGACAGTCGTACCATCAGTTTGAAGAGAGTCGTACCATCAGTTTGGAGAGAGTCGTACCATCAGTTTGGAGTCTTACCATCAGTTTGAAGAGTCGTACCATCAGTTTGAAGAGTCGTACCATCAGTTTGAAGAGTCGTACCATCAGTTTGAAGAGTCGTACCATCAGTTTGAAGAGTCGTACCATCAGTTTGAAGAGTCGTACCATCAGTTTGAAGAGTCGTACCATCAGTTTGAAGAGACAGTCGTACCATCAGTTTGAAGAGACAGTCGTACCATCAGTTTGAAAGAGTCGTACCATCAGTTGGTAGAGAGAGTCGTACCATCAGTTTGAAGAGTCGTACCATCAGTTTGAAGAGAGTCGTACCATCAGTTTGAAGAGAGTCGTACCATCAGTTTGAAGAGAAAGTCGTACCATCAGTTGGAAAAGACAGTCGTACCATCAGTTGGAAGAGACAGTCGTACCATTAGTTTGAAGAGAGTCGTACCATCAGTTGGAAGAGACAGTCGTACCATCAGTTTGAACAGTCGTACCATCAGTTTGAAGAGAGTCGTACCATCAGTTGGAAGAGATAGTCGTACCATTAGTTTCAAGAGAGAGTCGTACCATCAGTTGGAAGAGATAGTCGTACCATTAGTTTGAAGAGACAGTCGTACCATCAGTTTGAACAGTCGTACCATCAGTTTGAACAGTCGTACCATCAGTTGGAAGAGACAGTCGTACCATCAGTTGGAAGAGACAGTCGTACCATCAGTTGGAAGAGACAGTCGTACCATTAGTTTGAAGAGACAGTCGTACCATCAGTTGGAAGAGACAGTCGTACCATCAGTTGGAAGAGACAGTCGTACCATTAGTTTGAAGAGACAGTCGTACCATCAGTTGGAAGAGACAGTTCTATCAGGTAGAAATATATCCCC
>NC_069453.1:3009405-3049078 GCF_026875155.1 Cherax quadricarinatus | reverse complement strand
CACTCCTATCAAACACGCTCACGCATGCCTGCTGGAAGTCCAAGCCCTCGCACACAAAACCTCCTTTAACCCCCTCCCCCCAAACCCCTTTCCCTAGGCCGACCCCTACCCCGCCTTCCTTCCATACAGACTGATACACTCTTGAAGTTATTCTGTTTCGCTCCTTTCTCTCTACATGTCCGAACCACCTCAACAACCCTTCCTAGCCCTCTGGACAACATTTTGGTAATCCCGAAACCTCCTCCTAACTTCCAAACTACGAATTCTCTGCATTATATTCACACCACACATTGCCCTCAGACATGACATCTCCACTGCCTCCAGCCTTCTCCTCGCTGCAACATTCATCACCCATGCTTCACACCCATATAAGAGCGTTGGTAAAACTATACTCTCATACATTCCCCTCTTTGCCTCCAAGGACAAAGTTTTCTGTCTCCACAGACTCCTAAGTGCACCACTCACTCTTTTTCCCTCATCAATTCTATGATTCACCTCATCTTTCATAGACCCATCCGCTGACACGTCCACTCCCAAATATCTGAATACGTTCACCTCCTCCATACTCTCTCCCTCCAATCTGATATTCAATCTTTCATCACCTAATCTTTTTGTTATCCTCATAACCTTACTCTTTCCTGTATTCAACTTTAATTTTCTTCATTTGCACACCCTATCAAATTCATCCACCAATCTCTGCAGCTTCTCTTCAGAATCTCCCAAGAGCACAGTGTCATCAGCAAAGAGCAGCTGTGACAACTCCCACCCTGTGTGTGATTCTTTATCTTTTAACTCCACGCCTCTTGCCAAGACCCTCGCATTTACTTCTCTTACAACCCCATCTATAAATATATTAAACAACCACGGTGACATCACACATCCTTGTCTAAGGCCTACTTTTACTGGGAAAAAATTTCCCTCTTTTCTACATACTCTAACTTGAGCCTCACTATCCTCGTTAAAAACTCTTCACTGCTTTCAGTAACCTACCTCCTACACCATACACTTGCAACATCTGCCACATTGCCCCCCTATCCACCCTGTCATACGCCTTTTCCAAATCCATAAATGCCACAAAGACCTCTTTAGCCTTATCTAAATACTGTTCACTTATATGTTTCACTGTAAACACCTGGTCCACACACCCCCTACCTTTCCTAAAGCCTCCTTGTTCATCTGCTATCCTATTCTCCGTCTTACTCTTAATTTTTCAATTATAACTCTACCATACACTTTACCAGGTACACTCAACAGACTTATCCCCATATAATTTTTGCACTCTCTTTTATCCCCTTTGCCTTTATACAAAGGAACTATGCATGCTCTCTGCCAATCCCTAGGTACCTTACCCTCTTCCATACATTTATTAAATAATTGCACCAACCACTCCAAAACTATATCCCCTCCTGCTTTTAACATTTCTATCTTTATCCCATCAATCCCGGCTGCCTTACCCCCTTTCATTTTACCTACTGCCTCACGAACTTCCCCCACACTCACAACTGGCTCTTCCTCACTCCTACAAGATGTTATTCCTCCTTGCCCTATACACGAAATCACAGCTTCCCTATCTTCATCAACATTTAACAATTCCTCAAAATATTCCCTCCATCTTCCCAATACCTCTAAACTCTCCATTTAATAACTCTCCTCTCCTATTTTTAACTGACAAATCCATTTGTTCTCTAGGCTTCCTTAAACTTGTTAATCTCACTCCAAAACTTTTTCTTATTTTCAACAAAATTTGTTGATAACAGCTCACCCACTCTCTCATTTGCTCTCTTTTTACATTGCTTCACCACTCTCTTAACCTCTCTCTTTTTCTCCATATACTCTTCCCTCCTTGCATCACTTCTACTTTGTAAAAACTTCTCATATGCTAACTTTTTCTCCCTTACTACTCTCTTTACATCATCATTCCACCAATCGCTCCTCTTCCTCCTGCACCCACTTTCCTGTAACCACAAACTTCTGCTGAACACTCTAACACTACATTTTTAAACCTACCCCATTCCTCTTCGACCCCATTGCCTATGCTGTCATTAGCCCATCTATCTCCAATAGCTGTTTATATCTTACCCTAACTGCCTCCTCTTTTAGTTTATAAACCTTCACCTCTCTCTTCCCTGATGCTTCTATTCTCCTTGTATCCCATCTACCTTTTACTCTCAGTGTAGCTACAACTAGAAAGTGATCTGATATATCTGTGGCCCCTCGATAAACATGTACATCCTGAAGTCTACTCAACAGTCTTTTATCTACCAATACATAATCCAACAAACTACTGTCATTTCGCCCTACATCATATCGTGTTATACTTATTTATCCTCTTTTTCTTAAAATATGTATTACCTATAACTAAACCCCTTTCTATACAAAGTTCAATCAAAGGGCTCCCATTATCATTTACACCTGGCACCCCAAACTTACCTACCACACCCTCTCTAAAAGTTTCTCCTGCTTTAGCATTCAGGTCCCCTACCACAATTACTCTCTCACTTGGTTCAAAGGCTCCTATACATTCACTTAACATCTCCCAAAATCTCTCTCTCTCCTCTGCATTCCTCTCTTCTCCAGGTGCACACACGCTTATTATGACCCACTTCTCGCATCCAACCTTTACTTTAATCCACATAATTCTCGAATTTACACATTCATATTCTCTTTTCTCCTTCCATAACTGATCATTAAACATTACTGCTACCCCTTCCTTTGCTCTAACTCTCTCAGATACTCCAGATTTAATCCCATTTATTTCCCCCCACTGAAACTCTCCTACCCCCTTCAGCTTTGTTTCGCTTAGAGCCAGGACATCCAACTTCTTTTCATTCATAACATCAGCAATCATCTGTTTCTTGTCATCCGCACTACATCCACGCACATTTAAACAACCCAGTTTTATAAAGTTTTTCTTCTTCTTTACTAGCCCATTGCTCCCGGCATTTTAGTCGCCTCATACGACACGCATGGCTTACGGAGGAAAGATTCTTTTCCACTTCCCCATGGACAATAGAAGAAATAAAAAAGAACAAGAGCTATTTAGAATAAGGAGAAAAACCTAGATGTATGTATATATATATATGCATGTGCGTGTCTGTGAAGTGTGACCAAAGTGTAAGTAGGAGTAGCAAGATATCCCTGTTATCTAGCGTGTTTATGAGACAGAAAAAGAAAACCAGCAATCCTACCATCATGCAAAACAGTTACAGGTTTTTGTTTCACAGTCAACTGGCAGGACGGTAGTACTTCCCTGGGTGGTTGCTGTCTACCAACCTACTACCTATATATATATTTTATATATATAATATATATAATATATATATATATATATATCAGTGTGTGTGTGTGTGTGTGTGTGTGTGTTTTGTGTGTGTGTATGTGTGTGTGTGTGTGTGTGTGTGTGTGTGTGTGTGTGTGTGTGTGTGTTCGCGCGCGTGCAGACCGTATTGGTCAGTTTGTGCAACACTACAAACGTATGAATATTCCGTGTGAACTGGGACAACGAGGCAGAAAGCCACTGCAATGTGGAGGATCTACAGGTCAAGATGTGCGCTGTTTACCGAAATGGGAGTGTTAGGAGGAAGTCTCCAAACTGAAATGCGTTCATGGTTTCGAGACAAGCAGTCTCCCTTATGGACACTGCATCAGCGGGCATAATGTTATACTTTCTCAGCAATAGGACTCCCCCAGCTGTACTGTGTGTAGGTCAGCATTGCTGGAGTATTCAGAGTTTATCGATCAGTCAATGGCTCTGGTGCAACCTGGCTTGTATTCCTGCTTCACCACCCAGGTCGTCTCCAAGAATTTGTTTTATTTCTTCGTTTTGATGCTATGGAGGAGGATAAAAAAAAAGGCTTGTTGGTCAATTTTAGAGGCCTTACATATTCCCAGGCCACCAAATCTGACTGGGGGTGTTCATCCACTTACATCTTTCAGGGGAAGATTCAGTACTCTGACGTAGAATTTAGAAATATGTGTAATCTGTGTTTCGAACTGACGAAAGGTTGGGAGTATCTCAAGAAATAGGTGAACTTTGGAGGGACATTTTACCTGGTGAATATATAGAAGACATGACATGCATCAGTGTCTCCAGTTCCACCTTCGATCATCTTAAAAGTCAGATTAATTTTTCCGAGGATCAGACCAATGGCATTGAACCTAAGAGGAGTACCAAGGAGAATGCTGTTGCCTGGATCAGTGACTCGTTCTCCAGGCAAAGCGACGCTAATGTCCTTAATGATTTGATGGACGGGAGAAACTATTTCACATTTGGTAGGATTTAAAGATAGATCAAGGTTCTTCCTAATTTCCATTTTTTTTATGACCTTTGGGAATGATTCCGTAGTGTCAGCTAGGATGCCATCATCCAAGAACCACAGAGACCTCGCTGGACAATGTTACTTTGGCTTCCTTAACATCCAAACAGAAAAGGGGTTAGGGGGTTGCCCTGTTGCACCCCTTTGCACACGAGTCGATTTCTTGTTCACCCAACAGGAGTTTAGAAGTACCACTCAACTGGATAAACGGACAGAATGAAGGAAAGTGTCTGAAAACTGCACAGACAACAGCATCCCTTAGGAATAAGTTAAACGCGTTGGTTAAGTTCAGTTTAATAAGGGTCTTGTACTCTGAAAGTTATTAATGAATATCTCGTTTATTTATTGTTCTCACAGCTTATTTTTATTCTCGTTTTTAAAGGCTATCAAACCCAGTTATCTATATCAATACAATATACTATTTTACATTCTTTTCTTAATACTTTTTTAGAGGTTGTGATAACCAGTTGACCACCGCCGTCACTGTAACTACCGCAACTACAACTACCACCACAGTAGCACCGCCACCAAGACCACCACCACCACCGCTAGTCTACGGAGACTATGATGACAACGCCAAGAATTTAACTGCGCCGCTGGTGGTGAATACCTCGCCAGACATATACAAGGTAAGTTGTATTAAGTTCATTAGATAAGACTGTTTATCTCCTGTATATACGATAGACAAGTACAGCGGAGGCAGCAATAGAGATGTAAAAAACGATTTAATCAGTCCATCACCCTCGTAGTCCAGATTATGTAGCAAAACTCTTCTCCAGACTTAGGGACTGACCACCTCAGAACCAAGTCTTCAAAAGTGATGGACTGATTTTATCGACATTACATCCCTACTACTACTGCTGACTCTGCACTCGACTGAAGAAACCTACTGTGCAGGCGAAAAGTTCGTAATAAAGGTACCTAACTGAACATACCTCTTATCAACTTGTTGCCATTGTTTACAAATATCATTGTCACTCCTACACACAGGTTTACATTTTCTATAGCAAGTGTTATGGGATAAAAGGGCTCAGGGATCTATTACCGTACAATTTAGCGCAGTAATGACGGGAACGTGAGTTACAAGCTTCACTTATAACGGGAAATGATGGTATCCGTATTTCACCAACTATAATCGGTTTTACAATTAACAAATGTTACAAGGAAGGATAGAGAGATGTGAACAGCAAAAAGCGATCAAATACTGTTAATGTATCTGAACACTCTTACAGATTTCCTTCTGGTTCGAATGCTGGAGATTCGGGAGTACATTTCCAGACATCTTTTAATTTCAAAATAAATAATGCAGAATCACAGGTTGTGTTGTGTATGAGAAAACTGATGTGGGAACGTACGTGTATGTGCAACACTTGTAGTGTTTATAACTTTCCCTTCGAGCGTCGATTTGAAGTGTGTAGTCCGGAAGTGTGTGGTCCCGAAGTGTGTGGTCCCGAAGTGTGTGGTCCCGAAGTGTGTGGTCCCGAAGTGTGTGGTCCCGAAGTGTGTGTCCCGAAGTGTGTGGTCCCGAAGTGTGTGGTCCCGAAGTGTGTGGTCCCGAGTGTGTGGTCCGAAGTGTGGTCCCGAAGTGTGTGGTCCCGAAGTGTGTGGTCCCGAAGTGTGTGGTCCCGAAGTGTGTGGTCCCGAAGTGTGTGGTCCCGAAGTGTGTGGTCCCGAAGTGTGTGGTCCCGAAGTGTGTGGTCCCGAAGTGTGTGGTCCCGAAGTGTGTGGTCCCGAAGTGTGTGGTCCCGAAGTGTGTGGTCCCGAAGTGTGTGGTCCCCAAGTGTGTGGTCCCGAAGTGTGTGGTCCCGAAGTGTGTGGTCCCGAAGTGTGTGGTCCCGAAGTGTGTGGTCCCGAAGTGTGTGGTCCCGAAGTGTGTGGTCCCGAAGTGTGTGGTCCCGAAGTGTGTGGTCCCGAAGTGTGTGGTCCCGAAGTGTGTGGTCCCGAAGTGTGTGGTCCCGAAGTGTGAGGTCCCGAAGTGTGTGGTCCCGAAGTGTGTGGTCTCAAAGTGTGCGGTCCCAAAGTGTGTGGTCCCAAAGTGTGTGGTCCCGAAGTGTGTGGTCCCGAAGTGTGTGGTCCCGAAGTGTGTGGTCCCGAAGTGTGTGGTCCCGAAGTGTGTGGTCCGAAGTGTGTGGTCCGAAGTGTGTGGTCCGAAGTGTGTGGTCCTGAAATGTGTGTGGTCCTGAAGTGGGTGGTCCCGAAGTGTGTGGTCCCGAAGTGTGTGGTCCCGAAGTGTGTGGCCTTGAAGTGTGTGGCCCTGAGGTGTGTGTGGTCCTGAAGTGTGTGTGGTCTGAAGTGTGTGTGTGGTCCTGAAGTGTGTGGTCCCGAAGTGTGTGTGGTCTGAAGTGTGTGTGGTCCTGAAGTGTGTGTGGGTCCTGAAGTGTGTGTGGTCCTGAAGTGTGTGTGGTCCTGAGTGTGGGTGGTCCTGAAGTGTGTGTGGTCCTGAAGTGTGTGTGGTCCTGAAGTGTGTGTGGTCCTGAAGTGTGTGTGGTCCTGAAGTGTGTGTGGTCCTGAAGTGTGTGTGGTCCTGAAGTGTGTGGTCCTGAAGTGTGTGGTCCCGAAGTGTGTGGTCCCGAAGTGTGTGGTCTCAAAGTGTGTGGTCCCAAAGTGTGTGGTCCCAAAGTGTGTGGTCCCAAAGTGTGTGGTCCCGAAGTGTGTGGTCCCGAAGTGTGTGGTCCCGAAGTGTGTGGTCCCGAAGTGTGTGGTCCCGAAGTGTGTGGTCCCGAAGTGTGTGGTCCCGAAGTGTGTGGTCCCGAAGTGTGTGGTCCCGAAGTGTGTGGCCCTGAAGTGTGTGTGGTCCTGAAGTGGGTGGTCCCGAAGTGTGTGGTCCCGAAGTGTGTGGTCCCGAAGTGTGTGGCCCTGAAGTGTGTGGCCCTGAAGTGTGTGTGGTCCTGAAGTGTGTGTGGTCCTGAAGTGTGTGTGGTCCTGAAGTGTGTGTGGTCCTGAAGTGTGTGGTCCCGAAGTGTGTGTGGTCCTGAAGTGTGTGTGGTCCTGAAGTGTGTGTGGTCCTGAAGTGTGTGTGGTCCTGAAGTGTGTGTGGTCCTGAAGTGTGTGTGGTCCTGAAGTGTGTGTGGTCCTGAAGTGTGTGTGGTCCTGAAGTGTGTGTGGTCCTGAAGTGTGTGTGGTCCTGAAGTGTGTGTGGTCCTGAAGTGTGTGTGGTCCTGAAGTGTGTGTGGTCCTGAAGTGTGTGTGGTCCTGAAGTGTGTGTTGTCCTGAAGGGGTGTGTGGTCCTGAAGTGTGTGTGGTCCTGAAGTGTGTGTGGTCCTGAAGTGTGTGTGGTCCTGAAGTGTGTGGTCCTGAAGTGTGTGTGGTCCTGAATTGTGGTGGTCCTGAATTGTGGGTCCTGAATTGTGTGGTCCTGAAGTGTGGTCCAGAAGAGTGTGGGCCAAAAGTATGTGAGCTAAAAGCGTGTTGAGCCAAAAGTGTGGGGGCCAAAAGTGTGTGGGCCAAAAGTGTGTGGGCCAAAAGTGTGGTGGCCAAAAGTGTGTAGGCCAAAAGTGCGTGGGCCAAAAGTGTGTGGGCCAAAAGTGTGTGTGGGCCAAAAGTGTGTGTGGGCCAAAAGTGTGTGTGGGCCAAAAGTGTGCGTGGGCCAAAAGTGTGTGTGGGCCGAAAGTGTGGGGGCCAAAAGTGTGGGGGCCAAAAGTGTGTGGGCCAAAAGTGCGTGGGCCATAAGCGCGTGGGCCAAAAGTGTGGGGGCCAAAAGTGTGTGGGCCAAAAGTATGTGTGGTCCGGAAGTGTGTGGTCCTGAAGTATGTAGTCTTGAAATAAGTGGTCTTGAAATAAGTGGTCTTTAAATAAGTGGTCTTGAAATAAGTGGTCCTGAAATAAGTGGTCCTGAAATAAGTGGTCCTGAAATAAGTGGTCCTGAAATAAGTGGTCCTGAAATAAGTGGTCCTGAAATAAGTGGTCCTGAAGTTAGGAAACTTTACCAAGTTCACCTAAGCAACTTCAGCCTTGCATACTTACACTAACTTTAGCTCTCGTTTGACTTTCCCTGCGATGATGTTTTTAAAAAATTCCCGGTGTTTACCACTTGGTAACTGTGATCGCTGCTCTCTTGTTCACACTTCATTGGTATATTTATTAAACTTTTTTCAATTATAATTTTGTATGTAAAATTTCAACATTTCTTTAGTGATAGATTCGTAAATTTCCTCCTCCTATCGAGATCTAGTTAAGAAATTTTGTTGTATTACTACATCTATACATCTAGTTTAATATGCTTTTTTCACATACATCGTATTTTCCTATGTATGACCATGTCATTTATGAAGGTGGCTAAATCAGGTGACTCGGAGCTCGGCAACGCGCTCCCATACTGTCTGTGGTTCGATTCCAGGCTGGTTGGAACGTTGGTATCACATGGGACAAACGTGATACCACCTACGACTGCTGCACCTCTCCTGCCTACAGTGTATAAGCTGCTTCTTCGCATATATGCTGTATTCTTTTCAAGATTGATGGACTGACCACATCGACTCAAAGATGAGGGACTGATTACCTCACACTCCTGTTCTTCACCATTCTGCTTTGTATGGACTGATGAAGCCACTGTGTGACGAAACGTTTCATCATTAAAGATACCCAAGTGTTGCATATGTGTCTAATTTAACAACTTGTCGGTTCTCTGAACCATTCGTCTACAACGGTGCGCATGCTTTCTTACACCTGTTGTCCCTGTCCACTTAGCAGTAAATAGGTGTTTGGGTGTTAAGGAATTCACATCTGCATTTCTACTGGACTTCTTTCTTCCTATAATAGCTGGCTGAATGACTTTAAGACCTTCAAGTGGCAATCTTCTTGTCAGTTGAACAATATCCTCGACTTGACTATTATTTGAGAGAAATCTCTGAAATTATTCCCCTCATAAGGCTATAATTTTCTCCAGCCTTCATTTATTGAATTCTTTACTTATCCCACGCACCTTTGACGCTGAGTTAGACAATGTTGAATTTATACCAGAACTGTGGCACTCTGAGTCAACGTTCACTGCTGCAAGCAGTGTCTGCACCAATGTGTGTTTTGATACACATAGATCACTTTATTACTCCTTTGAAAAGTGGTTGTGTCCGTGATGTCTCATTTGGCGGTCAAAACATAGCAACAAAATTGCTGTAGGAAGGGTTATAGAAAGTGTGGTAGGTAAGGTTGGGGTGTCAGGGGTAAATGATACTGGGGCCTTTGGTTGAACTTTATGTAGAAAAAGGTATGGAAATGGTTAATACATATTTTAAGAGAAAATGATAAGTATAAGAGATGATATAGGGTGTAATGACAGTAGTGTGCTGGACTAAGTATCAGAGAATAAAAGGTTCATGGGTAGACTTCAGAATTTGCATGTTTACAGAGGGGCCACAGGTAGCTAAAGGTAGATGGGCTACAAGGAGAATGGAATCAGCAAGAGAAAGTTGATGGCTTATATATTAAAGGAGGCAGTTACAGTAAGATATAGGCAACAACTAGTAGAAAGATGGGCTAGTGATTACACATTCAGGGATCGACAATGCTGCTATTAATATATAATGGAAAAATGATAGGCTGGATTATTAAAACTTCCAAGGTAAGGGATGCTAAGCCAGTGATGATACTCTAAGTTATTTCTCTTCATGCTAGAATACTGCTATACACTAACAGCTCCTTTGAAGGCAGGTGACAATGTTGAGCTATAAAACGTACAAAGGTTTCACTGCCCTTATATATTCAAACATCTTATCAACGGTAAACCTTTGAAGTCCTTTCAACTGTGTTTCCTGGAACGTAGGCAAGGTAACCCATTACAGACATCTGGAAAATCTTGCGAAGACTGGTCCCAAACCTGTACAAAAATGGCTATAACTGACCATAATTTTTAAAGGGGTATAGTGGTATGCCAGCGGAAGTCCTCGGTCGGATGACCAAGAGCTCCAACGGCGGGTCATCATCTAAGACCCGCGTCAGGAAACACTTGTCCTGTTTCCTGATGAACCTTACCTAACCTAAACTAACCAAACCTGCACACTAACATAATTTTATATGGAACAACTACTCTTAGCAGATGGTATATAGTACATCCAATAAAAAACAAGGGCACGACGAGAGCACTAATATATAACTATATGAATATGAGAGGGCCAGTACTCCTCAGTGTCTTCTCTTCGTGCAAGAGTGAGATCACTACCAAATTTCTGGTTGCCTTCAAGAGGCAACTCGACATCATTTGATAACCAGCCGGGCTATGATTTATATAGGGGACTATATGTGGATAGCAGTAACAGCCTGTTTGATGAAGCCTTGATGCACCGGGAGGCCTTGTCTGCGACCGGCAACAAAGGGCGCTGACCCCTGAACACATCATGTACGTATCCTTCAAGACAGGAGCAACTTACTGTTTTGGTGGAACGCTGCTGAGGATGTAAAGACATTTAAGTGTTTGTGTATGTATCTTTCTTATTATAATTGCTGCTTAAAGTTGTTGATGGTACACCAGATGAGTTCTTCATCTGATGAATTCTCTTCCAGGTTTATTTCAGTTCATTGTAGATACTGTCAGGGTTTGTTTACAAAACCCCCCTCCACTGCACTGGCAATGAAGGTACTCTTGTATCAGGGATCAAAAAACGTGCCGAGTATCGTGTTAACCATACCACAGGTGGGGTTAGAACCCATGATAAGAGTGTCATAAAACTCTAGACCGACGCTTTAGCCACTGGGCCAGCTGGCTACAATAAGATTCATCCAACTAGGTATATTTATATACCATAGGAAGGTTAGCAGAGGCACTACTATTTGGATGAATCTTATTGAAGCTAGCTGGCCCAGTGGCTAACGCATCGCTCTGGAGTTTTGAGACACTCTTATCGCTGGTTCTAACCCCATTCGTGGTATGGCTTGTTTGTAATCGTGTCATTACGATTTCGTGAGTCATATCGTGTTGTAGTCAGTGGTGTAACTCTCCTAGTTAACACTGACATGTTGAGAGCTGATGGTGGGTTACCAAACCTGATAATCTTGACTCACTCGAACCTTCGTAATTCTTCAGACCAGGTAATTTCTCTAGCTAAGACTTGTAGTTGCATTGTGATATATTTTCAACGAATATGACGACTTGGAAATAGCATTTTACTTATTGTCATCAAGTGATGGAAGACGTATATTATTTAGGTAATACACTGCGATAACTTTCATTTCTTCAAAGATGAGAATCAAAATCATCTTCCAGTGGTCAGGTACATTATAAATGAGCTCGAGCTTTTGTTGAATAAATGGGTTAGAAATCCGACAACTTGTGCTTTTGTTTATTTTCTTTTTAGAGAGTCTCTAGTTTACTGCAGGCTAGAGGACAGTGGCTCAAGTGACTTACTGTTTATCTGTAGTTAGGAATGATGTCCCTTATGACTCTGATCCAGAACACAATCATGGATATCAGTTGAAGAGAGAGTGTGTGTGTGTGTGTGTGTGTGTGTGTGTGTGTGTGTGTGTGTGTGTGTGTATGTGTGTGTGTGTGTGTGTATTGTGTATGTATTGTGTGTGTATTGTGTGTGTATTGTGTGTGTATTGTGTGTGTGTGTGTGTATTGTGTGTGTATTGTGTGTGTATTTTGTGTGTATTGTGTGTGTGTGTGTGTGTGTGTATTGTGTGTGTATTGTGTGTGTATTGTGTGTGTATTGTGTGTGTGTGTGTGTGTGTGTGTGTGTGTGTGTGTGTGTGTGTATTGTGTGTGTATTATGTGTGTATTGTGTGTGTATTGTGTGTGTGTATTGTGTGTGTATTGTGTGTGTATTGTGTGTGTATTGTGTGTGTATTGTGTGTGTGTGTGTGTGTGTGTGTGTGTGTGTGTGTGTACTCACCTATTTGATCTCACCTATTCGTGGTTGCACGGGTCGATTCATAGCTCCTGGCCCCGCCTCTGCATTGATACCTACTAGGTCCTCTCTCTCCCTACTCCATGAGCTTCATCATACCTCGTCTTAAAACTATGTATGGTTCCTGCCTCCGTTACGTCACTTTCTAGGCTATTCCACTTCCTGACAACTCTATGACTGAAGAAATACTTCCTAACATCCCTTTGACTCATCGGAGTCTTTAACCTCCAATTGTGACCTCTTGTTTCTGTGTTCCATCTCTGGAACATCCTCTTTGCCCACCTTGTCAATTCCTCGCAGTATTTTACATGTTATCATGTCTCCCCTAACCTTCCTGTCCTCCAGTTTCGTCAGGCCGATTTCTCTTAACCTTTCTTCGTAGGACAATCCCCTTTGCTCTGGGGTTAGTCTTGTTGCAAACCTTTGCACTTTCTCTAATTTCCTTTACATGCTTGACCATGTGTGGGTTCCAAACTGGTGCTGCATACAGCAGTATGGGCCTGACGTACACGGTGTACAGTGTCTTGAACGATTCCTTATTGAGGTATCGGAACTATATTCTTAGGTTTGCCAGGCGCCCATATACTGCAGCAGTTATCTGGCTGATGTGTGCCTCAGGAGATGCGCTCGGTATTATACTCACCCCAAGATCGTTTTCTCTTGAATGAGGTTTGAAGTCTTTGGCCACCTAAACTACACCCTGTCTGTGGTCTTCTTTGCCCTCCCCCTATGTTCATGACTTTGCATTTGGCAAGGTTAAATTCAAGGAACTAGTTGCTGCACCAAGGTTGTAGCCTATCCAGGTCTCTTTGTAGTCCTGCCTGATCCTCATCCGATTTAATTCTCCATATTAACTTCACATCCTTTGCAAACTAGGACACTTCTAAGTCTATCCCTTCCGTTATGTCATTCACATATACCAAAAACAAGCACAGGTCGTAGGACTGACCCCTGTGGAACCCCGTTCGTCACAGGCGCACAATCTGACACCTCGTCACGCACCATAACTCTTCTGATCCATTGCAGTGCCTTTCCTGTTATGCGTGCCTGATCCTCTAGCTTTTGCATTAACCTCTTCTGGGGAACTGTATCCAAGACCACTTTGCAGTCCAAGAAAATGCAGTCTATCCAGCCCTCTCTCTCGTGTCTTACTTCTGTTACCATGTCATACAACACCAGTAGGTCTGTGACACAGGATTTTCCTTCTCTGAAACCGTCCTGGTTATCGTTTATAAACTTGTGTCTTCCTAGGTGCTCCACCACTCTCCTGATAATATTCTCCATGATTTTGCATATACACGTCAATGACACAGGTCTGTAGTATAATACCTCATGTCTGTCTCCTTCCTTAAAAACTGGGACTGCATTTGCCATCTTCCATACCTCAGGCAGTTGTCCAGTATCAGTGGATGTGTTGAAGGTTTTTGTTAGTGGCACACACAGCATCTGCTCCCTCTATAAGGACCCACAGAGAGATGTCCGGTCCCACCGCCTTTGAGGTATCAAGTTCACATAACAGCTTCACCTCCTCCTCAGTTGTATTTCATCCAGCAGTTGTTGGTGTACCTCCCTACTTTGACTTCCTGGAGTCCTTTTTGTCTCCACTGTAAATACTTCTTTAATTCTCATGTTGAGCTCCTCACATACTTCTTGGTCGTTTCTCGTCTCAGCCTGATCACCTGGTCCTTGGGTGCTGTCTTCCTCCTGATGTGGCTATACAACAGCTTCGGATCAGAATTGACTTTTGATGCTATGTCATTTTCGTATTGTCGCTGAGCCTCCCTTTTTATCTCTGCCTATTTGTTTCTGGCTCATCGGTTAATCTCTTTATTTTCCTTTGTCTTTTGTCTTCTGTGCTTTTTCCATTTCCTAGTGCACTTAGTTTTTGCCTCCCTACATTTCTGGGTGAACCAAGGACTCGTTCTGGTCTTCCCATTATTTCTGTTTCCCTTGGGAACAAACCTCTCCTCTGCCCCCTTGCATTTTGTTTTCACGTAGTCCATTTCTTTTACTGATTTTTGGGCCAGTTCTCTTTTCCACTGAACGTACGTACGTAGGTACGTGTGTGTGTGTGTGTGTGTGTGTGTGTGTGTGTGTGTGTACTCACCTATTTGTACTCACCTATTTGTGGTTGCAGGGGTCGAGTCTTAGCTCCTGGCCCCGCCTCTTCACCGGTTGCTACTGGGCCCTCTCTCTCACCGCTCCATGAGCTTTATCAAACCTCGTCTTAAAACTGTGTATAGTTCCTGCCTCCACTACGTCATTTTCTAGGCTATTCCACTGCCTTACAACTCTATGACTGAATAAATACTTCCTACTATCTCTCTGACTCATTTGTGTCTTCAACTTTCAATTGTGGCCTCTTGTTTCTGTGTCCCCTCCCTGGAACATCCTGTCTTTGTCCACCTTGTCTATTCCACGCAGTATTTTATAAGTCGTTATCATGTCTCCCCTGACCCTCCTGTCCTCCAGTGTCGTCAGGCCGATTTCCCTTAATCTTTCTTCATAGGACATTCCCCTTAGCTCTGGAACTAACCTTGTCGCAAATCTTTGTACTTTCTCTAGTTTCTTGACGTGCTTTATCAAGTGCGGGTTCCAAACAGGTGCTGCATACTCCAGTATGGGCCTGACATACACGGTGTACAGTATCTTGAATGATTCCTTACTAAGGTATCGGAATGCTGTTCTCAGGTTTGCCAGGCGCCCATATGCTGCAGCAGTTATCTGATTGATGTGTGCTTCCGGAGACATGCTCGGTGTTATACTCACCCCAAGATCTTTCTCCTTGAGTGAGGTTTGCAGTCTTTGGCCACCTAGCCTATACTCTGTCTGTGGTCTTCTGTGCCCTTCCCCTATCCAGGTGCTCCACCACTCTCCTCCTGATAATCTTCACCATAATGTTGCATACTATACACGTCAATGACACAGGTCTATAGTTTAGTGCCTCTTTTCTGTCTCCTTTTTTAAAAATTGGAACTACATTTGCCGTCTTCCATACCTCAGGTAGTTGCCCAGTTTCCAGGGACGTGTTGAAGATTGTGGTAAGTGGCACGCACAACATATCTGCTCCCTCTCTAAGGACCCATGGGGAGATGTTGTCCGGTCCCATTGCTTTTGAGGTATCGATGTCCCTTAGCAGTTTCTTCACCTCCTCCTCATCTGTATGTATGTCGTCAACACTTGTTGGTGTATTCCTTGCTGGTGTCCCCATCTGGTCTGTCCCCCCAGAGTCCTTCCTGTCTCTACTGTAAATACTTCCTTAAATCTCGTGTTGAGCTCCTCACATACCTCTTGATCGTTCTTGCGAGTTCTCCACCTTCTTTCCTCAGCCTTATCACCTGGTCCTTGACTGTTGTCTTCCTCCTAATGTGGCTATACAGCAGTTTCGGGTCAGATTTGACTTTCGATGCTATGTCGTTTTCATACTGTCGCTGGGCCTCCCTCCTCATCTGTGCATACTCGTTTCTGGCTCTTCTACTAATCTCCTTGTTTTCCTGGGTCCTATGCCTCCTGTACCTTTTCCATTCTCTGTTGCACTTAGTTTTTGCCTCCCTACACCTTCGGGTAAACCAAGGACTCGTTTTGGTCTTCCTATTATTTCTGTTTCCCTTGGGAACAAAACTTTCCTCTGCCTCCTTGCACTTTGTTGCCACATATTCCATCATCTCGTTTACTGATTTTCCTACCATTTCTCTGTCCCACTGAACCTCCTGCAGGAAGTTTCTCATACCTGTGTAGTCCCCCCTTTTATAGTTTGCCCTGTTCCCTTCAGTTCCTGTTACCTTCTCCACTTGTAACTCTACTATATAGTCAAAACTCAGAACCACGTGATCGCTAGCTCCAAGGGGCCTCTCGTAAGTGATGTCCTCAATGTCTGAACTGCTCAGGGTGAACACAAGATCCAGTCTTGCTGGCTCATCCTCCCCTCTCTCTCTGGTTGTGTCCCTGACATGTTGATGCATGAGGTTTTCAAGTACCACATCCATCATCTTGGCTCTCCATGTTTCGGGACCCCCATGTGGCTCCAGGTTTTCCCAGTCGATCTCCCTGTGGTTGAAATCGCCCATTACCAGTAACTTTGCTCTGCTCGAGTGAGCTCTTCTTGCCACCTCAGCCAGTGTGTCCACCATCACCCTGTTGTTTTCTTCGTACTCCTCTCTTGGCCTCCTGCAGTTCTGTGGTGAGTTATACATCACTCCAATGACTACTTTATGTTCTCCGGACTGAATTGTACCTACAATGTAGTCTCTTTCTCCAATCATGTCCATGCCTTCCATTTCCTCAAATCCCCATCGGTGTTTTATGAGCAGTGCAACCCCTCCTCCCCCTCTACTCCTTCTATCTTTCCTCAGGATCTGATATCCTGTTGGGAAGACTGTGTTTGTTATCGTCTCAGCGAGTTTTGTTTCTGTGACTGCTATGATGTCTGGGGATTTTTCACTGATTCTTTCGTTCCACTCCTCATGTTTATTCGTTATTCCATCCGCGTTTGTGTACCAAACCTTCAGTTTCTTTTCTATCATTGTGGTCATGCAAGAATATTGGGGTTGGGGGAGCGAGAGCCTTGGTGGGGGCCTATATGGGGCTGTGGTGTAGGTGGGGTTTGTGTTGATGGGGGTGGGGTCAGAATGCCCATAAGGGACAGCTGTTGGGTGAAGTTTGTGATACGGGGGTTGGTGGCAGAGGGAACAGTGAGTGGGTTGTAGTATAGGTTGCTCAGTTGCGTTGGGAATGTCGCGGTTGGAGTCTTTTGGTGGGAGATTCTGTGGGGTGTGTTTGCCCTTTCTCCTGTGTCTGGGTCCTGCTCATTTTCGTTGCTTCTCGTTCCTCCTTGCGTCTCTGTACCCTCTCTTTCAGTGTAGTCCTTTCTTCTTGTGTTCTGTCGCGATCGAGGTATACTCTCTGGTACCCCTCTTTGTCCCTCAGTCTTGCTTTCTCTTGCAGAATCCTGGTTCGAACTGATTCTTCCTTGAAAGTTACTCTGACAGGCCGTATCCTTCCACTCGCAAACCACCCAATTCTCTGAAAATTTGTCACCTGGGTCATATCGCCCTCCCCTATTGTTTTCATGATGCCTTCAATCATTTTTGTCTCCTCCTGTTTTATTTCTTCAAAGTTGTCCCCCTTGGCTTCTTGGAGCCTGTACACAAAAACTGACCTCGCCCTTTCCTCCTCCCACTGAGTCTCCATCTGCTTCCTCTGTGGCATTTTATTTCCTTCCATTGACATGTTCTTGCCTTCAGTCCCTGTCATATCTGATACTTCTATTCTCAGTGAACTGTCTTTCCTGACCAGCTGTCCCTTGCTACTGCAGTTGGCTGTTAGAATCTCTGCATATAGCATACCTTCATTGTCTTCGGACCTGCCGTTTGATCTTAGTGTGCTCATCGTCTTTTCCCTGGCCCCACGTGGGTCTGATAGGGCCTTCGTGTAGGGCATGTCTCCATTGTTGCTTACCGTCCCGTGTGTGTGTGTGTGTGTGTGTGTGTGTGTGTGTGTACGTACTCATCTAGTTGTGGTTGCAGGAGTCGATTTACAGCTCTTGATCACAACTAGGCCTATTGTCTACCTGCTCCAAGAGCTTCGTCGTACCTCTTCAGCGCGCGTGCGCGTGTCTGCGTGTGCGAGAGAGAGAGAGAGAGAGAGAGAGAGAGAGAGAGAGAGAGAGAGAGAGAGAGAAACTTTCACAATAGTGAGAGTATTAATTTTTCTCTTTTTTAACGTCATATTTAATATTTTAAAAGCATCCCCAGGTATAGATCTCTACTGTGGAAAATACCGATACCATAAAAACAGGCGATACCTACCGATACCAATACTATGGAAGCAGATAATAGGCTCATACATCCACCATTATTCCTACCACGAAGCGAGAGTTAAGAGAATTATGTTCCTTGCAATATTTCTGAGAGCTCCGCATATTTACATTCCTGAGTACCTGGATGAGGAGATTGAAAAATCTTTGAGATTGAAACGAGGTTACGATACCCTAAAGAGTTTGTTGAAAAAGACTTGATAGGAGGGAGAGCCACTCCAGGAGTGAACCTAGGGTAACACCACTTAGAAACAGCCTGTTAGCACTGCCATATAACTAGAACCCAATTATGTTATCCAATACTCTTAGAAGATTTGGATTATACTTTTTTTTTTAATTAATGTTAAGCGCTAAACCCATGTGGGTCATTTAGCGCAAGACCTGTCGGAGGTTTGAACCTTCCCACTGTGCCTACCCTGCCTATAATGTCGTGCCGAATAGGTAAAATTGGTCAATTAGCAAGAATTCATTAAAAATACAGCCCTTTCTAAAATTTTCTCTTAATTTTGTACCAAAAGAACCTTAGAAAACTTACCTGACCTTATAAAATAAGCGCAATTTAGTTTAGGCCTAACCCAACTAAATATATATAGATAAGTTTACAATAATTTAATAAGCAAACAATTAAATCTTTTTTTATCTTTAGATTCAGAATAATTTTTGCGAAAATTCTTGCATACACAAATTTTTGCTTCCTTTATTCGACAAAAAGAGCTTTGCTATTTAAGCCAAAATCGTAAGTTTTATCTATCGCCACGACATATATATAGTGCGAATATATATATATATATATATAATATATATATATATATATAATATATATATATATATATATAATATATATATATATACATTCTTTGTTACCAATAGGTATATTTTATTACATAATACGGTACAAAAGGCTTAAGAGATATATTGTTGATATAAAGATGGTATATACAGTACATGAGGTGTGAGAGATACATGTCTAGTATATATTGTTACGTGTTTGTCACTGATTGTAATGGGAATATCTCCTGTAGCTAATCAGACCTGGGACTCGTGCCCAAGATACAGCGAGCGTTACCCCTCTGAACAGCAGCGCTGAGTTTCTGGAACAGAAAACTAGCCACCCCGGGATCTTACCTAATAAGCCCAACTTGCTGACTAGGTCGACCTCCCGTAGAAATTATGATTTTCCAAAAAAAAAAAAAATCTTACAGAATGACTCTCTATTGGAAATATAACGAGTTCAGTTTTTATCCCAAGTCTAACTTAGCAAACTCACATGTCTTACAAAACTCACCTGTCTTACAAAACTCGCCTAGCTTACAAAACTCGCCTAGCTTACAAAACTCGCCTAGCTTACAAAACTCGCCTAACTTAGAAAACTCGCCTAACTTAGAAAACTCGCCTAACTTAGAAAACTCGCCTAACTTAGAAAACTCGCCTATCTTAGAAAACTCACCTAGCTTAGAAAAATCACCTAGCTTAGAAAACTCACCTAACTTAGAAAACTCACCTAACTTAGAAAACTCACCTAACTTAGAAAACTCACCTAACTTAGAAAACTCACCTAACTTAGAAAACTCACCTAACTTAGAAAACTCACCTAACTTAGAAAACTCACCTAACTTAGAAAACTCACCTAACTTGAAAACTCACCTAACTTAGAAACTCACCTAACTAAGAAAACTCACCTAACTTAGAAAACTCACCTAACTTAGAAACTCACCTAACTTAGAAAACTCACCTAACTTAGAAAACTCACCTAACTTAGAAAACTCACCTTACTTAGAAAACTCACCTAATATACCTTAAAACACATCATTTTTCTTATGATAATATTGATTTCCGCTGATTTATTCAAAAACAAATTTTCATTCTAATTATTCGGCAAGGGAAGCAATTGCTAAATACACCAAACACGCCGGTTCGGCTTACTCGGGCGGTTCGTCCGATTAAGCCGAACCGGCGGATTAGGCTGTTGCATCCGAGTAATCACAAAAATATTTATGCAACAAATCTGCAATAAAACAATCAAAGCATAACGAGCAACTATATCTTATTGATTCTTGATATTAAATAATTTATATCTGATATAAAATATATTAAACATACACAAATAACCCGCACATAGAAGGGAGGAGCTTACGACGACGTATCGGTCCGACTTGGACCATTTACAAAGTCACACTGACCAGAAGTGGAGCAGGACGGCTATATATAGGCAGGAAAAGGTGGTAGTGGTGGTGGTAGCAGTAGTAGTAGTGGTAGTAGTGGTAGTAGTAGAAGTGGTAGTAGTAGTGGTAGTAGTAGTGATAGTGGTAGTAGTAGTGAATAGTGTTAGTAGTGGTAGTAGTGGTGGTAGTAGTAGTATAGTGGTAGTAGTAGTGGTGGTGGTGATAGTAGTAGTAGTGGTAGTAGTAGTAGTGGTAGTAGTAGTAGTGGTAGTAGTAGTAGTGGTAGTGGTGGTGGTAGAAGTGGTGGTAGTAGTAGTAGTGGTGGTAGTAGTAGTGGTGGTAGTAGTAGTAGTGGTGGTGGTAGTAGTAGTGGTGGTGGTAGTAGTAGTGTGGTGGTAGTAGTAGTGGTGGTGGTGGTAGTAGTAGTGGTGGTAGTAGTGTGGGTAGTAGAAGTGGTGGTAGTAGTAGTAGTGGTGGTGGTAGTAGTAGTAGTAGTGGTGGTGGTAGTAATAGTAGTAGTAGTAGTGTGGTAGTAGTAGTATGGTGGTGGTGGTAGTAGTAGTGGTGGTAGTAGTAGTAGTAGTAGTGGTGGTGTAGTAGTAGTAGTGGTGGTGGTAGTAGTAGTGGTGGTAGTAGTAGTTGTGGTGGTGGTAGTAGTAGTTGTGGTAGTAGTGGTAGTAGTAGTAGTGTAATAGTAGTAGTGGTAATAGTAGTAGTAATAGTAGTAGTGTAGTATAGTAGTGGTAGTAGTAGTGGTGGTGGTAGTAGTAGTGGTGGTAGTAGTAGTAGTATGGTAGTAGTAGTAGTAGTAGTAGTAGTAGTGGTGGTAGTAGTATGGTGGTAGTAGTAGTAGTGGTAGTAGTAGTAGTGGTAGTAGTAGTAGTGGTAGTAGTAGTAGTGGTAGTGGTAGTAGTGGTAGTAGTAGTAGTGGTAGTAGTAGTGGTGGTAGAAGTAGTGGTAGTAGTAGTAGTGGTAGTAGTATTAGTGGTAGTAGTGGTAGTAGTATTAGTGGTAGTAGTAGTAGTGGTAGTAGTAGTAGTAGTAGTAGTAGTGGTAGTAGTAGTGGTAGTAGTAGTAGTGGTAGTAGTAGTAGTGGTAGTAGTAGTAGTGGTAGTAGTAGTAGTGGTAGTAGTAGTAGTGGTAGTAGTGGTAGTAGTAGTGACAGTAGTAGTAGTGGTAGGTGCCCACAGTGGGAGAGCAAGTGCACAGAGGTGGGTGAAAGGGGAAATGGTGAAATAAATAAAGAAGGAACAGAAACACGAGACAGAAGAAAGAAAGACAACCCAGAGGAGAAAAAGGAAAGAGGAAAGGGGAAGAGGGAGAAAAAGAAAAGAAAAAGAAAAAATGAGGATTCAGGTTAAGTCACGGGTGTTCTGAAGTTTGGAGCATTTTACAATGTAGTGGGAGAGGAAGGCATCTACAGAGACGAAGCCAGGGCTAAGGTTCATACAAGGAAAGTTGTGTATTAGAGAGGATTCAACTAGACGGCGACTGTTCGAGTTGGAAGTAGGGAAGACAGTTTTAGCAGAAGACCAGTCAATAGGATGGCTATGATCTCTGACGTGACAGAAAAGAGCATTGTTAGTGTCGGCAAGCCTAACACTATTTTTGTGCTCCCTAAGTCTGTCAGAAAGAGATCGACAGTTTCTCCGAAGTATTGAAGAGACAGGAGGAGCAAGAAATAGAGTAACACCAGGAACATCTGTAGAGGGAGGAGAGGTATGAACGAGATTAGTGCGAAGAGTGTTAGTCTGGCGGAAGGTAAGCTTGATGTCTAATGCGACTTTGTAAATGGTCCAAGTCGGACCGAAACGTCGTCGTAAGCTTCTCTCTTCTATGTGCGGGTTATTTGTGTATCGTTCCAGTCACGGTATTGTGCCTTTTTTTTATTTATATTAAACAGAATTTGCATAAAATACGTGAACTTGGGTTAAGTTAGATTAATTTTAGATATTTTCAAATTTAAAGAGGTGCCAGTTTTGTTTACACCATATTTAATAAAAGAAATATATCTACAAAATGGATAAAAAAAATTTAAGACGAAGATAAACATTTAGAGGGGGGGCGGCTTGGCCCACTGAGACAGATGGTGGAGCAACTCTGCCAGACAATGCTCAGTAGAACCTTGGAAATGACAAAGGTCGTCTACCAAGGCCCTTTTCTAATATCTTTATTTACTACAAGTACATGTACAAGGTATACAGGACTAGCTGACATCAATTACATACTATTTATAGAACGTTCCCTTGTTTGCTGAGCATTTCGGGCAAATTAGGTCAGGATGCGACCCACAACCAGTTGAGGGAACACCCAGGTACCCATTTACTGATGGGTAAACATAGACAACAGGTATAGAGAACCACGCCCAATGTTTCTGCCGTGTGAAGTGAGAGCTCTATCCATCCCGTGTAAAGGTTGTGATTGCTTGTACTTAGCCTAAACTAGTCTCTTGAGGTCAGAGTTAAGCAACATAAATATGCAATAACTAGTAGAAGCCTTCAAAGGAGACGGACAAGTATCTTCCACCAGGTGCCAGATCAACCAAGCTATGATGGATTTGTGGGGCATCCGGCCTCCAGCAGCAACAGCCTGGTTGACCAGGCACGTACCAGACGAGCCTGGCCCATGGTAGGGCTCAGTGTGAAAGAACCCTCGAAACTCTTCAAAGGTATGTCAAAGGTATATCCTAGTGGACGAGGATACAGATCATTGTGCAAGCTGGACGAATGAAAAATAATTGATTCAGCGAAATATTGTGGCACCATCCTTTTTAAAGCACGATGCGCAAACCATACAATGGGCGGGGTTAGAACCCGCGATCAGTCATAAAACTCCAGACCCACGCTCTAGCCATTGGGCCAGCTAGCTTCATTTGTAGCCAGCTGGCCCAGTAGCTAGCGCATCGGTCTGGAGTTTTAGGACTCTCTGATCGCGGGTTCTTACCCCACCCGTGGTATGGTTTTTGTTTTGCAATCGTATTATTACGATTCCGTAAAAACGAGTTCTGGTATCTATAAATTTGACAATTTTTATTTCCAGAATACTGTTCATAATCTTTAAGGTAAAAATATTCTTAACAAAAATAGTGTATGTTTCGTTGCCAAACGAAGAATTTGTCTTGAAACTCATACATATGATAGACAAATGTATGAGTGTGGGAGGTAGGATTTTGGAGTCACATTCAGGAGTGGGCAGGTAAACCTATTACAGTGTTCCCCCTCTTCTTTTTTTTTCTTTTTGGGGCTTGGTCTAAAATGTTTCATTTGAATTACCATCAACCCTTTTTCCTTTATTATTGGCTGGGTTAAAAATTAAATATATTTAGAGGTATGACTACCATATTTTTTTTGAAAACCGGGTATTTTAATATATAAAATGTGCTTCTCTTACCTCTTCTTCCCATCTGGAAGCGCGCGCGCACACACACACACACACACACACACACAACACATACACACACACACATATACACACCATCACATATACACACACATACACACATATACCCATATCACAGTGGACACCTGTGACCAGCGGGTCCCGCAGGGGTCATCCTAGGACCATGTGTTTCTGGTTTTTGTGAACGACATACAAAGGGAAATAGACTTGAGGTGTCCCGTTTGCAGATGACGTGAAGTTGATGAAAAAAATACACCCCCCGATTGAAGACCAGGCAGAACTAAAAAGGGGTTTCTGGACAGGCTGCAGACCTGGTCCAGCAATTGGCTCCTGGAGTTCAATCCCACCAAGTGCAAAGTCATGAAGATTGGGGAAGGGCAAAGAAGGCCGCAGACGGAGTACAGTCTAGGGGGTCAGAGACTACAAACCTCACTCAAGGAAAAAGATCTTGGGGTGAGTATAACACCAGGCACTCTCCTGAAGCGCACATCAACCAAATAACTGCTGCAGGCATATGGGCGCCTAGCAAACCTCAGAACAGCATTCCGACATCTTAATAAGGAATCGTTCAGGACCCTGTACACCGTATAACGTTAGGCCTCATATGGAGTATGCGGCACCAGTTTGGAAACCCACACCTAGCCAAGCACGTAAAGAAACTAGAGAAAGTGCAAAGGTTTGCAACAATGACTAGTCCCAGAGCTAAGAGGTATGTCCTACGAGGAGAGGTAAGGGAAATCAACCTGACGACACTGGAGGACAGGAGAGATAGGGGGGACATGATAACGACATACAAAATACTGAGAGGAATTGACAAGGTGGACAAAGACAGGATGTTCCAGAGATTGGACACAGTAACAAGGGGACACAGTGGAAGCTGAAGACACAGATGAATCACAGGGATGTTAGGAAGTATTCTTCAGCCACAGAGTAGTCAGCAAGTGGAATAGTTTGGGAAGCGATGTAGTGGAGGCAGGATCCATACATAGCTTTAAGCAGAGGTATGATAAAGCTCACGCTCAGGGAGAGTGACCTAGTAGCGATCAGTGAAGAGGCGGGGGCCCAGGAGCTCGGACTCGACCCCCGCAACCTCAACTAGGTGAGTACAGCTAGGTGAGTACAGACACACGCACACACAAACACGCACACATATACACGCACACACACACAAACCGGATACACACAAACACCCCCACACCACACTGATAAAATAATATATATATATATAATATATTTATATATATTATTTATATATATAAAAATTTTTTAATAATTATATTTTTTTTTTTTTATTTCACATGGCCGATTCCCCCCAAGGGGGGGGCCCAAAAAAAGAAAAATTTTCCCCCATCATTCACCCCATCACTGTTTTGCCGAAGGGTTTTTTTACACTACGTTTTTAAACTGCAACATTAAACCCCTCCTTCAGAGTGAGGCACTGTACTTCCATCCCAGACCAATCCGGCCTGCCGGGTTTTTCCCCTGAACCCCTTCATAAATGTTATTTTTGCTCCCCCCAACAGCACGCAAGTATTAAAAACCATGTCTCCTTTCACTCCTATAAAACCGCTCACGATACCTGCTGGAAGTCCAACCCCCTCGCACAAAAAAACCCCCTTTACCCCCTCTCCCAAACCCTTTCCTGGCCGCCCCCGCCCCCCCTTCCCTCCACTACAGACTGATCCACTCTTAAGTCATTTTTTTCCCGCTCCATTTCCTTCTACATGTCCGAACCACCGCAAAAACCCCTTCCCACCCCTCTGGACACAGTTTTGGAAATCCCGCACCTCCCCCTAATTTCCAAAACTCGAATTTCTGCATTAATTCCACCAACATGCCCTCAGACATACATCTCCACTGCCTCCCCTTCCCCCTCGCTGAACTTTCATCCCCCAGCTTCACACCCAATAAGAGCTTTGGGTAAAACTAACTCTCATACATTCCTTTTTGCCTCCAAGGACAAATTCTTTGTTCCACAACCCCCTAAGTGCACCACTCACTCTTTTTCCCTATAAATTTCTATGTTCACTTCATTTTTCTAACCCCTCCGCGACACGTCCACCCCCAAATATCTGAATATTTTCCCCCTCCATACTTCCCCCTCCAATCTGATATTCAATTTTTCATCACCTAATTTTTTTTTGTTATCCTCATCCCTTATTTTTCCCTGTTTTTTCCCCTTTTAATTTTTTTCTTTTGCACACCAAAACCAAATTCATCCCCCAATCTCTGCAACTTCTCTTCAAATCTCCCAAAGCACAGTGTCATCAGCAAAGAGCACTGGGACAACCCCCATTTTGTTGTGATTCTTTATCTTTTAACTCCACGCCTCTTGTAAAGCCCCTCGCTTTTACTTCTCTTAAAAACCCCCCTATAAATATAAAAAACACGGGCACACAATCCTTTTCACTTTTTTAATTCCCCCCCTAATACCTAACTTGAGCCTAACATCCCTAAAAATTTACTGGTTTTCCCCCCCCCAACCCAAATGCCATTCCCCCCCCCCTTTGGCCTTTTCCCCTTTTAAAAAAAAAAAAACCAATTTTTTTTTATTTTTTTTTTCCCCGTACACCCCCCACCCCAAAACCCCCCTCCTTTTTTCCCCCCCCCCCTTTTTTTTAAAAAAAATTTTTTAAAAAAACTTCCTTTTTTAAGAATTCCCCTTAAATTTTTATTTTTTTCCCCTTTTTTTCGAACAAAAAAACGCTCCTTTTCCAATCCCTAGGTACCCTTTCCCTCTTCCATACATTTTTTAAATTTTTCCCAAATTTCCAAAACCCCCCCTCTTTTTTTTTTTTTTTTTTTTTTTATTTTATTTTTTTAGATTTTTTTTTGTGGTTTTTTTTTTTTTTTTTTTTTTTTTTTTTTTAATTTATTTTAAATTTAAAATTTTAAAAATTTTTTTTTTTTTTTTTTTTTTTTATATAAAAATTTGTTTTTTTTCTTTTTAATTTTTTTTTTTTTTTTAAATTTAAAAAATTTTTTTAAAATTTTTTAAAATTTATTTTTTCTTTTTTTTTTTTTAATTTTTTTTTTTTTTTTTTTTTTTTTCTTTTTTTCTTTTTTTTTTTTTATTCTTTTAATATAAAATTTTTTTTTTTGCCCCCTTTTTTAAAAATTCTCAACATTCCCTTTTTTTTTTTAAATTTAAAAAATTTATTAATTTTTATTTTCCTTTTATCCCTTTTTGCTTTATACAAAGAATATGCATCTCTCTGCCAATCCCTAGGTACTTACCTTTCTTCCATACATTTATTAATAATTTCCCAACCATTCCAAACTATATCCCACTGCTTTTAACATTTCTATCTTTATCCCATCAACCCCCCGGCTCCCTTTAAACCCCCTTTCATTTTACCTAACTGCCTCACGAATTTTACCCCACACTCACGCTGGCTCTTCCTCACTCCTACAAGATGTTATTCCTCCTTGTCCTATACAAGAAATCACAGCTTCCCTATCTTCATCAACATTTAAAATTCCCTTAAAATATTCCCTCCATCTCCCAAAACCTCTAACTCTCCATTTAAAACTCTCCTCTCCTATTTTATACTGACAAATCCATTTTTTTCTCTAGGCTTTCTGAACTTGTTAATCTCATTTCCCAAAACTTTTTCTTATTTTCAACAAAATTTGTTGATAACATCTCACCGACTCTCTCATTTGCTCTCTTTTACATTGCTTCACCACTCTCTTAACCTCTCTCTTTTTCTCCCATATACTCTTCCCTCCTTGCATCACTTCTACTTTGTAAAAACTTCTCATATGCTAACTTTTTCTCCCTTACTACTCTCTTTACATCATCATTCCACCAATCGCTCCTCTTCCTCCCCCGCACCCACTTTCCTGTAACCACAAACTTCTGCTGAACACTCTAAACACTACTTTTTTAAACCTACCCCACACCTCTTCGACCCCATTGAAATATGCTCTCATAGCCCATTTATCCTCCAATAGCTGTTTGTATCTTACCCTAACTGCCTCCTCTTTTAGTTTAAAAACCCTTCACCTCTCTCTCCCTGATGCTTCTATTCTCCTTGTATCCCATCTACCTTTTACTCTCAGTGTAGCTACAACAGAAAGTGATCTATCTGGCCCCTCTATAAACATGTACATCCTGAAGTCTACTCAACAGTCTTTTAAACTACCAATACATAATCCAACAAACTACTGTCATTTCGCCCTACATCATATCTTGTATACTTATTTATCCTTTTTCTTAAAATATGTTAAACCCATAACTAAACCCCCTTTTTATACAAAGTTCAATCAAAGGGCTCCCATTATCATTTACAAACCCGGCACCCCAAACTTACCTACCACACCCTCTCTAAAAGTTTCTCCTACTTTAGCATTCAGGTCCCTACCACAATTACTCCCCTCACTTGGTTCAAAGGCTCCTATACATTCACTTAACATCTCCAAAATCTCTCTCTCTCCCTCTGCATTCCTCTCTTCTCCAGGTGAATACACGCTTATTATGACCCACTTCTCGCATCCAACCTTTACTTTAATCCACATAATTCTTGAATTTACACATTCATATTCTCTTTTCTCCTTCCATAACTGATCATTTAACATTATTACTGCTACCCTTCCTTTGCTCTAAACTCTCTCAGATACTCCAGATTTAATCCCATTTATTTCCCCCCACTAAAACTCTCCTACCCCCTTCAGCTTTGTTTCGCTTAGACCAGGACATCCAACTTCTTTTCATTCATAACATCAGCAATCATCTGTTTCTTGTCATCCGCACTACATCCACGCACATTTAAGCATCCCAGTTTTATAAAGTTTTTCTTCTTCTCTTTTTTAGTAAATGTCTACAGGAGAAGGGTTACTAGCCCATTGCTCCCGGCATTTTAGTCGCCTCATACGACACGCATGGCTTACGGAGGAAAGATTCTTTTCCACTTCCCCATGGACAATAGAAGAAATAAAGAAGAACAAGAGCTATTTAGAAAAAGGAGAAAAAACCTAGATGATATATATTATATATGCATGTGCGTGTCTGTGAAGTGTGACCAAAGTGTAAGTAGGAGTAGCAAGATATCCCTGTTATCTAGCGTGTTTATGAGACAGAAAAAGAAACCAGCAATCCTACCATCATGCAAAACAGTTACAGGTTTCTGTTTCACAGTCATCTGGCAGGACGGTAGTACTTCCCTGGGTGGTTGCTGTCTACCAACCTACTACCTATATACATTTATATATATATATATATATATAATAATATAATATAATATATATATATATATAATATATATATATATATAATATATATATATATATAATATATGTCCGTGCCGAATATGTAAAATTGGTCAATTAGCAAGAACTCATTTAAAATTAAGTCCTTTCCAAAAATTTTTCTTATACGTTTAAAGATATATTTTTTTCATTAATGTTAATGTCAAAATTTTTAATTTTGCACCAAAAGTCTTAGAAAACTTACCTAACCTTATTATAACAGAAAAAATTTATTTTAGCCTAACCCAACTAAATATATTTTAGATTTGTTTACAATAATTTAATACTAAACAAACACAAAGTTAGAAAACGTACCTGAAGTTATTATAAAAAGCGCAATTTAATTTAGCCTAACCCAACTATATTTTAGATAAGTTTACAATAATTTAATAATTAACAAACACAATAAAATATATTTTTTTCGTTGGTTCAGAAAAATTTTTGAAACCCCTTTTAAAAAATTGAATGCCAAAATTTTCGTTTTATTCGACAAGAAGAGAGTTGCTATTCCCAAAATCGCCTTTTTTACCTTCCGGCACGACATATACTTTTAAAAAAAATGCAAAACAACCACGGGGGGAGTAGAATGATGCGTAGGCCTTTGGGTTTAAAATCAAAAAATCGGGACTTCAAAAATTTTAGAAAAGAAAAGAGTCAAAGAAAGTACTTTCCCATAGGACGTTTTTCACATGTATTTAAAGGGGGAGAGAGAGAAGAGGGAGAGAGGTTCCTAATACCCCAGGATTCCCCCCCCTCTCTCCCCTCTCCATGTAAGACGTCCTATGAGAACGTACTTGTTTGGGAAACCCTCCTTTTTTTTTCCAATTTGCAAGCTCCTGAGATGTTTGATTGCAACACGAAAGGCCTAGAGCTATCAGTTACCCCCCCTGTTTTTTGATCCCTTACGCTTGGGTTTTGCGATATTTGCAAAATATAGAAATATATCTATATATATCAAATCGTAGCTAAACATTCCCGTCCCCATGGGCTTTTTCTGCAATTTTAGGATGCTGTTTGGATGGGAAGAGAGAGAAGAGAGAGAGAGAGAGAGAGAAGGAGAGAGGAGAGAGAGGGGAGAGAGAAGAGAGAGAGAGAGAGGGAGAAGAGGGAGAGAGAGAGAGAGGGAGAGGGGGAGAGAGAGGGGGGAGAGAGAGGAGAAAAAGAAAAGGAAAGAGAGAGAGAGAGAGAGGAGAGAGAGAGAGAGAGGAAAAAGAGAGAAGAGAGAGGGGAGAGAGGGAAAAGAGAGAGAAAAGATAGAGAAGAGAGAGAGAGAAGAGAGAAGAGAAAGAGAGAAGAGAGAGAGAAAAGAGAGAGAGAGGAGAGAGAGAGAGAGAGAGGAGAGAGAAAAAGAGGGGGAGAAAGAGAGAGAAGAAGAGAGAAGAAAAAGAGCCCCAGGGAGAAAGAGAAGCTCAGAGAGAGAAAAATCACCGAAACTGAGTAACATGTTTTTTAAACAAACGTTACGGAGACAACTCCACCAACGGCACTGAAACAATTAAATCAATAAACCGGCTGAATACCGGGTTACAACGAAAACCCCCTCTACAATTGAATACCGGTCTACAAATGAATACCGGCCCCTAAACAAATACAAAAATCGGGGTTTACAGTTATCAATTTTTAAAAATATTAAAGGGGCACAAACCAAACTTTGTTACAAAAACCTATCCAAAACTTTTAAATAGCCAAAAAAAAATTTCACTCGCACATAAAAAACTTCGTTTTTAAAAAGAAGTGAAAGTTGTAATTTGCTTTTTTAAATTTAAGTTTATTTTAACAAAGTGTATGGATTTTTGCTCCTTTTAAGTCCAATCTCTCTGAAATTTGGGGAGTTATAAGGGGGAAAAGATATCTTTTTTTGGAGGCAAGGCTTAAACATTTTGCGTAAATGGTGGAGGTACAGGAGAAATTTTGAATTTAATAAGTGTTCTATGAAAATTTTTTGTAAGGAAAATGACTTCGAAGTTTTTAGACAATGTGCGCTTCCAAAAGGGGTTATTCAGAGGTTTAGGAGGGGTTTTTGGGTGGTTTTTGGGTTTAGAAAAATAAAGCTGAAAAATGTATGAAATCGAGGGTTTTGTAAGACCATAGGGAACATTGGGCAACTTTTTTCCGAAAGTTTCGCCACCAGTAGGCTTCTTCGTCGAATACAAAAGTAGGCAGGAAAAAGTAAGATTTAAGGTGTAATTCCTACCTTTTAAGTGGGAGAAACTGAGGTTTTCATCCCCCCGGGGGGAAAGTTCAGTTTTCCCTAGTCAGGAGCTATCTGAAGATCAAGCGACAGTGCGGAGATTAAATATGGGAAGGAAGAGGTGCAGAGTATATAGTGAGAATGTAGCCACTGAGAGGGCATGTCCCTCTCGATCCAACAATTCCACTTAAAAGGTTGTCCAAGGAGTTTTGTGTACCCAAAATGCCATGTTTGCAGTGTCTGACAAATGAACATCAAAATGGTATAAAATACCGACAGGTTGGTAGGTAAGACACATATGCAACAGTTAGTCAACTTTATTCCGAAACGTTTCGCCCTACCCCAGTAGGCTTCTTCAGTCGAATACAGAAAGTAGGCAGGAACAGGGAGAAGAAGCCTACTGTGTAGGCGAAACTTTTTCGGATAAAGTTTGCCTAACTTTTTGCATATGTGTCTTACCTAACAACCGGGTCGGTATTGTATACCATTTTGATGTTCATAATCAGATGAAAGGGGGAAATTTGATAAAGGTCGTCCCAGGAAAGAATGGAGGTATTGGATGAAGGAGGTTTGAAGTGGTAGAGATTGATTATCAAGCATGAGGTGTGAGTATTAGATCGGAGCGAGTAGAGACAATATATTGGGATTGCTGTTGGAATATATAAGAACATTTACGAAGAGTTTCCCTTGGGAAACTGATTAGCTCGACTCGTTTTTGCGGAGATAAGTGCAGTTCATCGAGTCAGTAGGATATTTTATGATTGTTTCCTACACACCTGCTATCACTCGATTGTCTGTGTTTGTAGCGATTTTATTATCCATAAATCACTATTACCAGGAAGTTCTGACATAGTATTTTTCACTTTTACATCGTTCTAACAAAACCTAACTACCGTATTTACTGGGGTAAATACCAGATACCAAGGTTCTTTCTGGACTCGTCTGCTTGTGATTCTCGTTTTGCTTTATTGTATTAGAATGGCCAAATAATTGCTTTTGCAATATGTTTTTCTCGTGGTCAGTAATATCAGCTGAAATGCTGGCATATCGACAAGGGTGCAAGTGATCAGTGGCAGAGGGGAGAACATGGTAGAGGCACGTGAGGTAGACATACATGGCAGAGGCACGTGAGGTAGACATACATGGCAGAGGTACGTGAGGTAGACATACGTGGCAGATGGACGTGAGGTAGCTACTTGTAATAAAGGCCTGTTAGGTAGAAATCTTTGTAGGAAGGTCTAAGAAGTAACGCTCATTATCATTATGATGCAATAATCTGATAATGATATTGGCAAAGAAATAACCTCCAAAGATTTCCTAGAGCTGTGAAAAATTGTGCACAATTTCCTTACTTATTTCCAAGAGTGTAAACCCCCTTATTCACTTCTCTTGTGCGCACTGCTGCTGTCCTGTTGCTGTACGGTCCTGTCTACTGCTGTACGGTCCTGTCTACTGCCGTCGGGTGCTGTCTTCTGTGGTATTCTGCTGTTTATGTTGATCAATCCACCAGATCCAGACGCCCAGTCTGCTCCCTCCCGAGATCAACATTACAAAAAAAGAAAGTCTAAAAACATAGCTAGGATTAACATGCTGGACAATAAAACAGTAAGGAAATACAACATTCTCAATGTTGAATTAATTTCAAGCATGCGATTCCATTTTGGGGGTGACACGTTTTCAGTCTTTCTTGAAAAATACCGTTTGAAAAATAAGCAGCTCAATATAGGTCTATATAACTACCTTTTCGGCCCTTTGCAGCAGGTTGCACGTTTTTTTACGATGAAGAATTGGGACACTAGTTATACTAGAATTACTGTATCTAGTACGGTGACAACCATTTCCCTTGTCCCAAACTTTCATTCCTGCAAAAAGAGTATTTTTCCACCCAATGTTTGACAAAACTCACAGCTCATACCACATTCCTCAGAATGAAAACCCTTTGGTATGACACGGGGATAAATACTGCTGCACTGGTAGGGTAGCATTAGAAGTGAAGACACTGGTGGGTAGCAGTAGAAGTGAAGACACTGGTGGGGTAGCAGTAGAAGTGAAGACACTGGTGGGGTAGCAGTTTGAAGTGAAGACACTGGTGGGGTAGCAGTAGAAGTGAAGACACTGGTGGGGTAGCAGTAGAATGAAGACACTGGTGGGGTAAGCAGTAAAGTGAAGACACTGGTGGGGTAGCAGTAGAAGTGAAGACACTGGTGGGGTAGCAGTAGAAGTGAAGACACTGGTGGGGTAGCAGTAGAAGTGAAGACACTGGTGGGGGAGCAGTAGAAGTGAAGACACTGGTGAGGTAGCAGTAGAAGTGAAGACACTGGTTTGGGGTAGCAGTAGAAGTGAAGACACTGGTGGGGTAGCAGTAGAAGTGAAGACACTGGTAGCGTAGCAGTAGAAATGAAGACACTGGTGGGGTAGCAGTAGAAGTGAAGACACTGGTGGGGTAGCAAATAGAAGTGAAAAACACTCGTGGGGTAGCAGTAGAAGTGAAGACACTGGTGGGGTACAGTAGAAGTGAAGACACTGGTGGGGTACAGTAGAAGTGAAGACACTGGTGAGGTAGCAGTAGAAGTGAAGACACTGGTGGGGTAGCAGTAGAAGTGAAGACACTGTTTGGGGGAGCAGTAGAAGTGAAGACACTGGTGGGGTAGCAGTAGAAGTGAAGACACTGTGGAGTAGCAGTAGAAGTGAAGACACTGGTAGGGGAGCAGTAGAAATGAAGTCACTGGTGGGGTAGCAGTAGAAGTGAAAACACTGGTGGGGTAGCAGTAGAAGTGAAGACACTGGTGGGGTAGCAGTAGAAGTGAAGACACTGGTGGGGTAGCAGTAGAAGTGAAGACACTGGTGGGGTAGCAGTAGAAGTGAAGACACTGGTGAGGTAGCAGTAGAAGTGAAGACACTGGTGGGGTAGCAGTAGAAGTGAAGACACTGGTGAGGGAGCAGTAGAAGTGAAGACACTGGTGAGGTAGCAGTAGAAGTGAAGACACTGGTGGGGTAGCCCGTAGAAATGAAGACACTGGTGAGGTAGCAGAAAAAAGTGAAGACACTGGTGGGGTAGCAGTAGAAGTGAAAACACTGGTGGGGTAGCAGTAGACGTGAAGACACTGGTGGGGTAGCAGACGAAGACAATGGTGGGGTAGCAGGCGTGAAGACACTGGTGGGGTAGAAGTAGACATGAAGACACTGGTGGGGTAGCAGTAGACGTGAATACACTGGTGGGGTAGAAGTAGACGAAGACATTGGTGGGGTAGCAGTAAACGTGAAGACACTGGTGAGGTAGCAGACGTGAAGACACTGGTGGGGCAGCAGTAGACGTGAAGACACTGGTGGGGTAGCAGACGTGAAGACACTGGTGGGGTAGCAGTAGACGTGAATACACTGGTGGGGTAGAAGTAGACGTGAAGACACTGGTGGGGTAGCAGTAGACGTGAAGACACTGGTGGGGTAGCAGTAGACGTGAAGACACTGGTGGGATAGCAGTAGACGTGAAGACACTGGTGGGGAAGCAGTAGACGTGAAGACACTGGTGTACTTTTATGTAATCTAAGAAGGTGTGTGTTTTAAACCACGTTAATTATATTTTTGTCCAGATCACTACTTTTGTGAAATTTATACTGACAAAAACAAATCATCCAGGCAACGCAGAATATGCCTTCATTGCTTCTCATGTCTTTGAGATAGTCGCACCTCACTTCTGATACACAGTCGTATTTCATGTTGAGACAGGTTTCCCACTTCTTATATTTATGGCGATTCTTGGTGTACAAGAGACAGTTGTCGTTGTTCTTACAGACATGACTGTAATAGTTGATCTAGTAGAGACAGTCGTACCATCAGTTTGAAGAGAGTCGTACCATCAGTTTGAAGAGTCGCACCATCAGTTTGAAGAGTCGTACCATCAGTTTGAAGAGTCGTACCATCAGTTTGAAGAGTCGTACCATCAGTTTGAAGAGTCGTACCATCAGTTTGAAGAGTCGTACCATCAGTTTGAAGAGTCGTACCATCAGTTTGAAGAGTCTTACCATCAGTTTGAAGAGTCGTACCATCAGTTTGAAGAGTCGTACCATCAGTTTGAAGAGTCGTACCATCAGTCTGAAGAGTCGTACCATAAGTTTTAAGAGACAGTCGTACCATTAGTTTGGAGAGACAGTCGTACCATCAGTTTGAAAGTCGTACCATCAGTTGGAAGAGAGAGTCGTACCATCAGTTTGAAGAGAGTCGTACCATCAGTTTTAAGAGACAGTCGTACCATTAGTTTGGAGAGACAGTCGTACCATCAGTTTGAAAGTCGTACCATCAGTTGGAAGAGAGTCGTACCATCAGTTTGAAGAGAGTCGTACCATCAGTTTGAAGAGACAATCGTACCATTAGTTTGGAGAGACAGTCGTACCATCAGTTTGAAGAATGCAGATGTAATATATACAGACTTTGCAAAAGCCTTCGACAAGTGTGACCATGGCGTAATAGCGCACAAAATGCGCTCTAAAGGAATAACAGGAAAAGTCGGTCGATGGATCTATAATTTCCTCACTAACAGAACACAGAGAGTAGTCGTCAACAGAGTAAAGTCCGAGGCAGCTACGGTGAAAAGCTCTGTTCCACAAGGCACAGTACTCGCTCCCATCTTGTTCCTCATCCTCATATCCGACATAGACAAGGATGTCAGCCACAGCACAGTGTCTTCCTTTGCAGATGACACCCGAATCTGCATGACAGTGTCTTCCATTGCAGACACTGCAAGGCTCCAGGCGGACATCAACCAAATCTTTCAGTGGGCTGCAGAAAACAATATGAAGTTCAACGATGAGAAATTTCAATTACTCAGATATGGTAAACATGAGGAAATTAAATCTTCATCAGAGTACAAAACAAATTCTGGCCACAAAATAGAGCGAAAACACCAACGTCAAAGACCTGGGAGTGATTATGTCGGAGGATCTCACCTTCAAGGACCATAACATTGTATCAATCGCATCTGCTAGAAAAATGACAGGATGGATAATGAGAACCTTCAAAACTAGGGAGGCAAGCCCATGATGACACTCTTCAGGTCACTTGTTCTATCTAGGCTGGAATATTGCTGCACTCTAACAGCACCTTTCAAGGCAGGTGAAATTGCCGACCTAGAAAATGTACAGATAACTTTCACGGCGCGCATAACGGAGATAAAACACCTCAATTACTGGGAGCGCTTGAGGTTTCTAAACCTGTATTCCCTGGAACGCAGGAGGGAGAGATACATGATTATATACACCTGGAAAATCCTAGAGGGACTAGTACCGAACTTGCACACGAAAATCACTCACTACGAAAGCAAAAGACTTGGCAGACGATGCACCATCCCCCCAATGAAAAGCAGGGGTGTCACTAGCACGTTAAGAGACCATACAATAATGTCAGGGGCCCGAGACTGTTCAACTGCCTCCAGCACACATAAGGGGATTAACCAACAGACCCCTGGCAGTCTTCAAGCTGGCACTGGACAAGCACCTAAAGTCAGTTCCTGATCAGCCGGGCTGTGGCTCGTACGTTGGTTTGCGTGCAGCCAGCAGCAACAGCCTGGTTGATCAGGCGCTGATCCACCAGGAGGCCTGGTCACAGACCGGGCCGCGGGGGCGTTGACCCCCGAAACTCTCTCCAGGTAAACTCCAGGTAAACTCCAGAGTCGTACCATCAGTTTGAAGAGACACTCGTACCATCAGTTTGAAGAGACAGTCGTACAATCAGTTTGAAGAGACAGTCGTACAATCAGTTTGAAGAGACAGTCGTACAATCAGTTTGAAGAGACAGTCGTACCATCAGTTTGAACAATCGTACCATCAGTTTGAAGAGACAGTCGTACCATCAGTTTGAAGAGATAGTCGTACCATCAGTTTGAAGAGACAGTCGTACCATAAAGTTTGAAGAGACAGTCGTACCATCAGTTTGAAGAGACAGTCGTACCATCAGTTTGAAGAGACAGTCGTACCATCAGTTTGAAGAGACAGTCGTACCATCAGTTTGAAGAGACAGTCGTACCATCAGTTTGAAGAGACAGTCGTACCATCAGTTTGAAGAGACAGTCGTACCATCTTTTTTGAAGAGACAGTCGTACCATCAGTTTGAAGAGACAGTCCGTTACCATCAGTTTGAAGAGACAGTCGTACCATCAGTTTGAAGAGAAAAGTCTTTACCATCATTTTTGAAGAGACAGTCGTACCATCAGTTTGAAGAGACAGTCGTACCATCAGTTTGAAGAGACAGTCGTACCATCAGTTTGAACAGTCGCACCATCAGTTTGAAGAGACAGTCGTACCATCAGTTTGAAGAGACAGTCGTACCATCAGTTTGAAGAGACAGTCGTACCATCAGTTTGAACAGTCGTACCATCAGTTTGAACAGTCGCACCATCAGTTTGAAGAGACAGTCGTACCATCAGTTTGAAGAGACAGTCGCACCATCATTTTTAAAAGATACAGTCGTACCATCATTTGAACAATCGAAACCATCATTTTTGAAGAGACGGGTCTTACCATCAGTTTGAAGAGACAGTCGTACCATCAGTTTGAACAGTCGTACCATCAGTTTGAAGAGACAGTCATACCATCAGTTGGAAGAGACAGTCGTACCATCAGTTGGAAGAGACAGTCGTACCATCAGTTGGAAGAGACAGTCGTACCATCAGTTGGAAGAGACAGTCGTACCATCAGTTGGAAGAGACAGTTCTATCAGGTAGAAATATATCCCCAGATGAACTTCAGTACTTTTGCTCTAACAGGAAGTTGTCACGATATGTTTCGTAATGTTGAAATAGATGCATATTGTATCTCTGTCTGCCTTATTGCGTCGTGTTATCGTGAGGAAATAATCTGCACTGACCACCCCATTTCACTTAACGTCGCCGCTGACCACTCAAATTCACGGTAACATCACCACTAACCACCTCGCTTCACTTAACGTTTCCGCTGACCACTCAAATTCACGGTAACATCACCACTAACCACCTCGCTTCACTTAACGTTTCCGCTGACCACTCAAATTCACGGTAACATCACTACTAACCACCTCGCTTCACTTAACGTTTCCGTTGACCACTCAAATTAAACGGTAACATCACCACTAACCACCTCGCTTCACTTAACGTTTCGCTGACCACTCAAATTCACGGTAACATCACCACTAACCACCTCGCTTCACTTAACGTTTCCGCTGACCACTCAAATTCACGATAACTTCGGCATTGACCACCCCCCTCCACCCCAAGACCATGATAAAATCAACACTGACCAGGACAGTTCATGATAAAATTGGCTCAGACGACTACAGTTCATGGTAACTTTGGCACTCACCTCCAAAGTCACTGTGACAACAACACTGACCATTACAGGTCATGATAACATCGGCACTGGCGACCACATTACATTGACACTTTCTGTAACAAAATGCTCCCCATCAGACAAGGAGATACATTCCTAGCCTGAGAGGAACCTGTTTGGGCGTAAGAAAAAATACCTTAGAATATAACGGACTCAGAAATTTCCATTGATACCATTTCCGTATATCTCTGTTAGGAATATTTCCAGGAAATGGTTTCAGAGGGTGAAATAAAATGTACAAATTATTCACTAGTAGTTTAGTTACGTCCTATGACGCAGAGGAGTTCTAGATTAACGTAGCCAGGAGATACAACAACGAATGTCACCAAGAACAGGATCAATAGTTTGGCTCTAATGAGTATAATTTGAATCACAGATTTCAGCTTACTCACTAGGGAAGCAGATTATAATATTATAATTATGGGGAAGCGCTAAACCCGTAGGATTATACAGTGCATGTGGGGGGTGGGTGACGGAAGGTATTCAGGCTTAATTCAGGAAACTGGAGCACATATCCAATTACCTAGATCACGAGCCCCTCACCAGTGTCAAGGAACCTCCTTTTAGGGATAGGGAGGCGGAGCTACAACTTGAACCATGGTTCAAGTTGACTCACCAAATCTCTGATCGCGGGTTCTAACCCCGCCCGTGGTATGGTTTGTTCAAGTTGAACCTGAACTCTTCTCACCACGGATGTAAGGCAACTTGACCATGGCTGTTTCTCAGGAGACTAATAACCTCATCTTAGAAGTCCCATAATAGGAACACGAGAGACAATGTCCAAGGTTATTTTCCGCTGACAACGCAGGACTGGCAACACTGGTGCCTATCAACACACCTCTTATACATTAGACAAGCTTCTGTAGTGTGTGTGTGGGGGGGGGGTTGCAGGGGTCGAGTCACAGCTCCTGGCCCCGTCCACCACTGTCCACCTTCTCGATTCCTCTCAGTATTTTATATGTCGTTATCATATCAACCCTATCTCTGCTATCCTCCAGTGTCGTCAGATCGATTTCCCTTAACATCTCCTCGTAGGACATGCCCCTTAGCTCTGGGGCTAGTCTTGTTGCAAACCTTTGCATTTTCTCTACTTTTTTTACGTGCTTGGCTAGGTGTGGGTGCTGCATACTCCAATATGGGCCTAACGTACATAGCGTACAGGGTCCTGAACGATTCCATATTAAGATGTCGGAATGCTGTTCTTATGTTTGCTAGGTGCCTGTATGCTGCAGCAGTTATTTGGTTGATGTGCGCCTCAGGAGATGTGCCCTGTGTGTGTGTGCGCGGCGCGTGTGTTTTTGTGTGTGTGTGTGTGTGTGTGTGTGTGTGTGTGTGTGTGTGTGTGTG
>NC_069453.1:2946905-3006905 GCF_026875155.1 Cherax quadricarinatus | reverse complement strand
TGCAGCTACCAGGTCAACCTCAAAATCAAGAAATTTGTCATACCGTTATTTTGCCGCGTCATCCATTACTGTCAGATCCTTGTTGTGTGTATAGTGGCTTAAGGATGTCAGATTATTCATATGATTAAACAACTGCAAAGATTCGTCTATCGTGCTTTCCATGGCTGATGAATTCAACATGTTTTCCCTTGAAGCAGGTACCTGTGACCTCTGCACATATTTAAACCAACATTTTGTGTGTTAAAACAGTCTGTCGTAAACAAGACGCCATGTAACCTCCATAACTAGGTTATTAATTAATATGTTTGCAGCTAAGCTCCCTAGATTTGTTAACAAGCTGGCAAAATCTTATTGTATGTAGCATGAAAGAGGGTTACCTATGTAGACAAAGCATCTGTAAAATGTCTGTGTTTTTGTTGAAAAGTCGCATATAAATTTGAATAATTGTGTAAATATTGTCCAAACCTTTATTGTGCATTGGTTCTAAGCACAATTTTGATATCAGAGATTATATTTATAACATTCCCTAAGACTTTATATATAACACCAAGAAATACATTCAGGAAAACTATTTAAAATCCGAAGAAAAATAATTCAGCATCATAAAAACGAATGTTAGATACATTTGACACAGACGTTGTTATTTTAAAGCTATTATGAAATTCTCTTATATCTGGAGATCTCTGTCTGTATCTATATATGTGTCTAAATCTGTCTTTTCATGTCTGTCTACGTATCTTTTGCTGTCTTTCAGTTTCTGTATATCTTTCTCTGTCTTGATGTGTCTGTGGTTGTATGTCCATATATCTTTATTATGGACTGTCTGTATGCCTGTTGGTCCCACTGTTTTGGTTTACTCTGTACATCTCTCTCATTTCCCATTTTTTCTTCTTTCAATATTTTTATTTCTGCTATAGCTCAAAAACCTTCCTAGTCTGTTATTCTACATTTATTTTGTCCAATTTTACCTCTGGTTGTGTCCAATATATATTTTTTTTTAATTTTCTCTTTTCACTTCTTTGATTTTGTCCTGTTACTTTTCCCTTTCCGTTCTTTTACTTCACTTGTTCTGGTATTTCACATTCCATCTTATTATTTTTTTGTATATTAATAATTTCCCTCATCGCTGATTTGTCAACTTAGGCTCACAAACACACACTCACGCTCACAAACACACACTCACACTCACACTCACACTCTCACACACACACACTGAACGAGGATCCCAACAGTAAAGAAGGGGGCAGGACTTACGCTGAGGTCCTATCAGTCCTCCAGGCAGGGCCAAGGAATGAAAAGGGAAGAGCTGTTGGGAGCAAGGATTGCAGTGAGGGGGGGGGAGAGGGGGACAGGTCCCATGCAGAGGCACAGCCATGCCACCAAGAGTTACAGGTAATAACAATGGCCATGTACACACGGAACCCAGAGGGATGGAGGTAAAGACAGTGGGAGGAGGAGAGAGAGAAGTCAGTATTTATTCATGGGCTTCAGGTGAGCGAGGGGGAGGACACACAATGAAAGTCGCCAGGAAGAAAACGAGAGATTGAAAACTTCATCAAATAAATGGGCGAGGAGGACATGACAGATGGCAAATTTTCAGAGAATAAGGAGGTATTTGAAGGGGGGAAATCGGCTGGTCAAACTGATCTTCAAGACAGAAATGGTGCGGAACAGGATCCTGCAAGAGAAAGCAAGGCTGAAGGAATCATCAGCATACAAGAAGGTGTTCCTAGAACGACTCAGAACAAGATCAGAACGACAGCAGCTGAGGGAGAGGACACAGAAACGAAAGGGGCAAGGAAGAGAGACAAGGACAGAGTCAGCAGTGGACAACCAGACAAGGGCAGAGCAACAAGCGCAAGCACACACAGAACCACTCCCAGAACCCCGCAACCAAACATGCTACCCCAACACAACCCACAATCTACTCTTTCAGCACCCACCCCACACTATGCTGTAGAACCCCCCACAACACAGTGCTGCTGAGGAAACTGAAGGTATGGTATACCAACACTGATGGAATAACGAATAAGTGGGAGGAGTGGCATGAAAGAGTCAAAGAGGCATCACCGAACATCATAGCTCTCACAGAAACCAAGCTCACAGGCATGATAACAGATGCCATCTTTCGAACGGGATATCAGAGGAAAGACAGGGAACAAAGGGGGTGGAAGAGTGGCACTGCTCATCAAAAACCAATAGGATTTTGATGAGCTGGAGAGAGGAGACAGAAGGAAGAGGCCACATAATAGGAACACTTCAGTCTGTAGGTCCCAAGGTGGTAACTGCAGTGATGTATAACTCACCACAGAACAGCAGGAGGCCAAGACAAGAGCATTATTAGAGTAATAGTGCAATGGTTGACACACTGGCTGAAGTGGCCAGAAGGGCTTATGCATGCAGTGCAAGGCTGCTGATTGTGGGTGACTTCAATCAGGAAGACAACAGCTAGTCAAGGTACGTGGCGAGGTGTTAGAGTGGGCGCCTGTGATGAGTGGGGTCCCAAAGGGATCAGTCCTACATTATGTATATAACGTTTTGAATCATTTACCAAACCGCGGCAGGTCAGTGTTCGACCCCTCGACATATTGTCCCGCCTCAAGAGACAACACAACGTACATGTCACCTTATCTACTCAGGAACCGATCCTACAAAGGTCACGCACCCAGCATAGCTAGGTGTTTTTCCTGATCCGAGGCCACTCGTGGCAGTGGTGTACTCAAAGATTAATTTCAGCTACCTCCTGTTTGAATACCCACCTCCACAAGCAGGAGGAGGTGGCGGGTATTCAAACAATACTCTGAGCTTATTTTCCTTTGCCATGATCTGGCTTTTCGTCTAGGCTGGCCATTGGTAGTGTGTCTTGAGTGGTGAAGACATGGCTGGGGTTGTGTGCTCTGGTACAGGGAAGTCGGTCGGGGTTATAGCCTTCCTAGGTGAGTGAAGGGAAGGCATGTCGGTTGGTTGTGAGTGCTGAGGAAATGGGGCTGGTCCTTAAGTTGGGTATTTCCTTCTCCTCGTTTTTCTCTTCTTCTTCCTCCTCCTCCTGTCTTGCCTCTGCTTTTGTTTCTCGAGTCTGGCGGTTTTTTATGCATTCTTCATATCTTCCTTCTTCATTTGTTTTCTATCCTGATCCATTATCTTCCTTCCTGATCTGTCTCAGAAGCCTCCTCACCCTCCCTCCCTCTTCTTTTCTTTCTCTTCCTCCTCTCTCTCCTCTTTGTCTCTCTCTCTCTCTCTCCCTCTCTCTCAATGCCATCTTATCCCTTTCCAATCTTAATATCATATTCTTCATCAATTTCTCTCTTTCTTTACGTCTCTCAAGTGCTGTATTTCCCATGTTTTTCACCTGAATTTTCCCTAGTTCTTTCACCTATTAAGTTTTTCTTTTCATTTATTTATCGTAAGAAAATAAATATTTCAGATTTTTCCTCATCTAAAGAGTTTTCTTACCTTTTTGCTACGACTAAATGTCTGAGTGACGGAGCCGAGATAAAGTCGTAACTAACACCATTGCTCTGTTTTCGTCAGACGACCCTAAGCTGATATATTTTTCATATATTTTAAAGCGTAAAACAAGTCGTGTATTAAAAAAAAATAGCATTTGGAGACATTTCCTGGCACCAGGTTTACGTTGTTGTTGTCTGTGTTGGGGGGGAGGGATGGGGGGAGGGTAGAGGGGAGAGAAAATGGAAGATGCTCTTTCGAGGAATTTTCCTGCATATAAGGCGCGCGAAAGAAGTGTAAAGGTGAATCAGTAATCATATTCAAGGGCTAATTACTCCTCTTTAAACTAAAGCTTAACCCAAAGCCTATCCTTGATCCTGACCTTGAGCATATAAGACGCGACTTATATGACGAAAAATACGGCAATAAACATAGCACGACAAGGCAGGAGAGAAGGATCCCTTTGTTTACGAAGCACAATCTTCGAGGCTCTGGAAGTAGGCTCCTGTGGAGCTCCAGCTCCATTGCGGTTGCTCTTTGAGCTCTCAAAGATCAGCCCTAAAGTGCGGGATACCCTGATGCTGATGATGGACTTTTGTTCCAAGGAATTGAAGGTGTCCTCCCCTTCCTTGGAACAAACTATACTGCCTACCATTAACCAGGCAAAATATGACCTCTGCAGGATTAACGCCTCATCAGTATATTAATTATCTGGTGGTTCGAGGCTTTCCAGCGGTGACATGTAAATATGCTCCTGGAGTTAGGAAAGATGGTCAGCAGTCATTTTTCTTAGGTGCTCTTGAAGCATGAAGCAGTTCAGCAGTGACTCTTGAACTAACTCCTGGAGTTAAAAAATCTCCTCGGTGGTTACCTCGGTAGAGGTAGATGAAGACTCTTCAGCAGTGAGGGTGAGCCAATTAACAGTGACTCTTGAAGGAGCTCTTGTACATAAGACCTCTTGTGCACTGACCTCTGAAAGTGATCTAAGAACACTTCATGAGCGACTTCTGAAAGTGATCTTGGAATTATAACTTCATTAGCTGTTACTCTTAAAGGTGATTCGGAATTAAACACTTTTCAAGAATGACTCTTGAATGAGCTCTTGAAACTAGAAGCTCTTCAGCAGCAGCTCCTGACGGGGATTTTTTGGAGTCGGTTCTTAAGGAGGTAAGCTTAAAAATAGAAGTTCTTTAGCAGTTACTGCTGCAAGTCCTCTTAGAGTCTGAGCATTTCAGCATCTGCTTCTCAGATCAACGTCAGAGGATGAGCAAGATCCCGCACCAGCATCTCGGTGATGTCAATGGTATCCAGACAATATAAGAGTCTCCTACCGGACATGTTGTGAGCTATAGAATACAGACGCTCTTCTGAGACATATATATATATATATATATATATATATATATATATATATATATATATATATATATATATATTATATATATATATATATATATATATATATATACATACATACATATATATTGTCATGGGCCGAATAGGTAAAACTTTCTATTTTGGCTTAACTTGCAACGCCCTTCTTGCCGAATAAGGCAAGCGAAAATTTGTGTATGCATTCATTTTGCAAAAATCATCCTGGAACTAACGAAAGAAATATTTCATTGTGTTTATTAAATTATTGTAAACTTATCTAAAATATATTATATTAGACTAAATTAAATTGCGCTTGTTATAATAAGATCAAATTTTCTAAGATTCCTTTGGTACAAAATTGTTAATTTTTACATTAACATAAATGAAAAAAAAAATCTTGCTAATTGACCAGTTTTACCTATTCGGCACGACATATGTATATACACACATGTGTTTAAATATATATCAAGTTAAATAAAAAATTCCATCTTGATTTTGGTTTTAATGACCTTTTTCAAGTGTTATGTAACAGTCTGAGTGACTTTAAGGTCCTGGTAGCAATAACATCAATAACTAACTGGCGGTTATTACCTAACTTTCGTGATTTCTATGAATATTTGTTATGGTTCGAATATTTGCCGCAAATTCGATGCAAAACTGGTTAACAAATATAACGAAATAATACAATTAAACTCACGAAATCGTAATGAGACGATTACAAACAAACCATACCATGGTTAAAACTCGCGATCAGAGAGTCGGTCTGGAGTTTTGAGAGAGGTTGATCGCGGGTTCTAACCCAGCCCGTGGTATGGTTCAAATGCAGTCTACTGTGCAAATACACATCTTGGACAATTCTGGTAATATGGTTAATTCATATTTTGGACAATTCTGGTAATATGGTTAATTCATATTTTGGACAATTCTGGTAATATGGTTAATTCATATTTTGGACAATTCTGGTAATATGGTTAATTCATATTTTGGACAATTCTGGTAATATGGTTAATTCATATTTTGGACAATTCTGGTAATATGGTTAATTCATATTTTGGACAATTCTGGTAATATGGTTAATTCATATTTTGGACATTCTGGTAATATGGTTAATTCATATTTTGGACAATTCTGGTAATATGGTTAATTCATATTTTGGACAATTCTGGTAATATGGTTAATTCATATTTTGGACAATTCTGGTAATATGGTTAATTCATATTTTGGACAATTCTGGTAATATGGTTAATTCATATTTTCGACAACTTTGGTAATATAATTAAAACGCATTCTAATAATAATAATAATAATTTGTTCCTACAAGTGCATGATAACTGAGAGGCCTAAAAGCTGACATCACTGGCACATTATACAGAAAGTCCTGGTTATTTGGAGAATGTTGGGTAACTTAGGTTAATTGTGTTATCCAGGATGCGACCCAAAATAATCGGCTAACACCCAGATACTTGTAATAAAGTTGGTAGAATTACCGACAATATGTAAAGTAAAAGGACACAAGTGCAACTAATGTGACATTTTATTGTGGCAACGTTTCGCTCTCCAGGAGCTTTATCAAGCCATTACAAACAATATATGGACACAGAGGGTATATAAAGGCTCAGAGTGAGGTGCAATACTAGTGGTAGTAGTAGTAGTAGTAGTGATAAAAGTAGCAGTAGTAGTAGTAGTAATACAATATGGTAGAACAATTAATTCGTACATGAGTAAAAGGATATAAAAGCTCCTGGAGAGCGAAACGTTGCCACAATAAAATGTCACATTAGTTGCACTTGTGTCCTTTTGCTTTACCCAGATACTTATTCCTATGTAGAAAGGTGTCAACATGTGTAAGGTGGCTAACATCTAGGTACCTACTTGATGCTATGTGAACAGGGGCAATAGGTATATGATGAATGGTTTAGAAAACCAACAAGTTGAAGAATTGAGACACTTATGCAACACATGGGAATCTTTATTGAAGAAACGTTTCGCCACACAGTGGCTTCATCAGTCCAATACAAAGTTGAAATGGGTAAGGAGAGGAGAAGTTTGAGGTAATCAGTCCCTCAACCTGGAATCGATGTGTTCAGTCCATCACTCTTGTAGGAAGTGCAGCATAGTGCCAGAGAGGTGGCTTATATACTGCAGTCAGTCTGTCAGACACTGCAACATCATGGGATCTTGCTACAAAAACTTCAACGCTTGTCCAACCTTTGGACGACGACCTACTTACACTAGTGGCAGGTCCCACTGTGATCCCGCCTCCTCCTGCTACTTACACTAGTGGCAGGTCCCACTGTGATCCTGCCTCCTCCTGCTTCACCTCATCTGACTGCAGTATATAAGCCACCTCTCTGGCCCTATGCTGCACTTCCTACAAGAGTGATGCACTGAACACATCGACTCCAGATTGAGGGACTGATTACCTCAAACTTCTCCTCTTCTTACCCATTTCAACTTTGTATTGGACTGATGAAGCCACTGTGTGGCGAAACGTTTCTTCAGGAAAGATTCCCATGTGTTGCATAAGTGTCTCAATTCTTCAATAGGTATAAGCAAACATACTCAATGTTTCACACATTTCGGGAATCGGTCCCAGACTCCTCAATTTGTGTGCTCTGGACGCTACCAACCGAGCCACCAGCAACCTGACATACAGACATCAACAAATCTTGCTGTATCTATTGAAAAAATCCAAAACATTTACCAGTAAACAAAAAAAAATATTTTTTTTATAAGATCATAAAAACTCCAATATTATTGATGTCACTTTCTTGACTTAAAAAAATTTTCAGGTCATTTTTCTGTTTCTTGCTCTTGGCTCCTTGATTATTATAATCAAGAGGGAGGCGCTAAACCCGTAGGATTATAAAGCTCCTGTGGAGGGATGGAAGGCATCCAGGGTTAATTCAGGGAAATGGAGCACAGATCAAGTTTCCTTGATCAAGAGCCCCTCACCACCATCAAGGAACCTTCCTTGAGGGGCCTGGCCCCTTGAGGATAGGGGCCCAAAGTGATTATCCCCACCGGCCACACAATCTCCACAGTGTTTCGGTAGACGGATAGCATTTACGCTATACTTATTATAGGGTTTAGCAGGAAACATTATACATCCTATGTTTTATCTTCCTATAATGTTTCTCATAAACACGTAAGATGACACTATTCGGCCTATTTTTGTATCATGTCACTTGCAATTCCTTCATCAAGGACATTAATGTAAATTATGAACAACACTGGGCCTAAAACTGATCCTTGTGGGACGCCACCAGTGATCAGTCCCCATAAAGACTTGACCTTATTAATGGAAACTCTGCCTCCTATTGGTAAGTCATGACTCTATCCATGTTAGAACTTTGCCTCCTATACCATGAGGTTCCACCTCTCTTTAGTCTCTCTTGTGAGGTTCTCTATTGAAGGCTTCACTGAAATTCAAATAAACAATACTATTTTTTATCGTTGTCTACTGTTTCAAATGTTTTATTGAAACATGTCAGTAAATTTGTCAGGCAGGAACGACCTCTGGTGAATTCATGCTGAGACTCAATCAAATTATGCTCGTTAAGGTGACTTCTATAATATCTACTAATAATATCTTCAATTTGCTAACTAGAGACGTCAGGCTTATTGGACGATAATTTGATGGAATGATCTTATTCCATGATTTATTTACAAGAATTACCATAGCCATGTCTCGCATCTCTGGCACAACACTAGTATGGATGGACGCATTAATCACACTCATTAATGGCTGACTTACATTCCTTAAGCACCCTTGAAAATAATTCATGGGGGCCCGGGGACTTTTGTTTTAGTTTATCTACCTGTTTGATAACCATTTCCCACGTGACAGTAATATTACTTAATATGTTTCTTCAATAACTGAATAATTATTAATTGCTTCGATATCATTTACGTCATTTTGTGTAAAAACTGATAAACAATAAACATTAAACAGAGAACACAATTCCTGTTCATTATCAGTTAACTGTTCATCCTCAGTTCTCAGCGATACTATTTCCCTGACCTTTGTTCTGTACACTTAAAAGAGCCAATTTGGAACAGTCTTTGATTCATTAATAACCTTAATTTCATAGTTACGTTCAGCCTTTCTAATTCCGTTTTTGCATCTCTTTCAATATGGTTAATCCTCCTCTTCTGATGTGGCAGCAAATTCCACTTTTCTCTCCTGATAGATGCATTAGTCTCTTGTACATCCATTTGGGATTGTTATTTGACTAAATCTCTCTATTGGGAATACATATGCTCTGAGAACCTTGTACATTATTAAGAAGAAAGTTATAAATGCAGATCCTTCGTTACCGTAAGTATGATAAACGTCAAAAGAATCATTAGCTAGATTACAATAGTCAATATTAGTCAGGCATTCCCTAAGTTCAGTGTAATCAGCAGAACGAAAATTGGAGACTTTTACTGTATCATCCTTATTCTCTTAGTCCCAGGTAATATTAATAACTTGCACTAAGTTCTTCAGTGATCTCCAGATTATTCACTAGAGTTTCTTTGACAAGATTAGGTCGAGCAAATTATTACCTGTGGTAAGCTTTGTTACAAACAGTTTCAGAAAGCAGTCTTGATATACTTCCAGGAAGTCACTGGATTAAAGATTATCGATGAAATGAGTCCAGTCAATTTAACTAAAGTTAAAATCTACTTTTACTGCGTTATCATGTCTAGAAGCTTTAACAATTTCGTCCCAAAGAAGTCTCTCTCGGTCGGTATATTACACCTAAAAAAAATTTATCGACTTACTTGAAATTCTACCCAAACAGATTCTGTGACGAATTCATTTATTTAAAAATATGTTTTCAAGCAGTAATTTATATTTTCTCGTACATATAATGCAACTCCACCCCCCTTCTTCCCGTTATATATATCTACATGGAACAGCTTAAACCCTTGAAAATGGCACTCGGCAATCATATGCCGACTCTGAATTACACCATGTTTCAGTTACTGCATTATCATCAAAATTTACCGCACACGCTGCCAAACGTAATACATTAATTTTATTCCTGGTACTTCGACATAAAGCCCAAACAATGGCGAGAACCTCTACATCAATCACTAAGTGTTTGATATGCCACTGAAACGACTGTTAGCATAACCCATTATCCGTTGCTTCCCAAGAGCTTTCTCTCACAAGATGGCACTAGTGCCAACTTTGCTAGCATCCAATATTATTGATTAATTTACTATTGGTAAAGGGAAATGGTAGGGAACAGAACAGGCATTAAGTGTCTTGAAAAACAGAGATGATATGCACCATTCTTCTTCGACACAAGAACTGGACGATCATGTCAATGGCAATTCGATTTCTCCATAACGCCATTGTGATGCATCTTTTCAGTGAGCTCTGCAAATGCACGCTGTACAGGAGCAAATGGTACACTGGTATATAGATGGGCTAAGTTTCTTTCTCCTAGGAATTGTGATGTGAAATGAGTGAGGTCAGTCCCATACTCTCACAATCCAGTGCTACTGCTGTGCGAGTTCAACTGAGTACAAAGAGAAGTTAAGGGACTTCTGTGGGGTAATCTGTCAGTTTTAAGTCACCCTACAGCACTGGCTGGGCACTGGAAGATTCGACAGAGGAATTTACTTGAAAGAACGGCACTGAAGAGCTGGTCAACTGGTACGTTGCCTTCGACTCTTACTGGAAGAGGAAAATTGACATTTCCACCAGTGAAGTGTGTCTTCAGGCGATACACACTATCTTTGACGACAAAGTCCTTGATCTTACCGTGGGGTGGGGTGGGGTGTGCACGAATGGTTCAACATACAGAGCCGTGTGTCTAACTTTCGATTCAACATCCTCCAACCTTGCAGAAATATTTCTTTCCCGAGTCTCCCATCTATAAGGCCACTGCGTATACCTGCAACATCTTGCTCTAAATACTGGATTCACTAACAGTTTTAAAATTCAGGATATACCTATTCCGTTTTTACATGTATTATCTGTTCTGGCTTACTCACTTCGTTGTCTGAGGTGATAGTTCTTCTAACAAAGTATAATTCTCCTGGACGCACTGTACATACAACCAGGGACAGATCTGGTGTACGTGGCCCGACGTCTCTCTTTATGGTCACATATTAAGCAATGTACTATAGCAAAATTGGTTAAATTGTAACCATAATCTTTAAAGAGGTGGACGGGTTAGACAGTGGAAGGCCTTGGTCAGATGACCAAAATCTCCAGTGGCGATTTATCGTAAATCTAAAACACGCATCAGAAAACACTTTTTCTGACAAATCTTATCTCTCTTAAGTACTGTACGTCGTACAAGCTGCCACTTCTAGCCTAGTTTTCTTACTGAAAAATAGTGCATAATTCTGGCAACATGATGATGCAAACAGCTTGTTTCTATCGTATTTCTAAGTATGTTTATCCAAAAATTTCATTTTTTTGTTCTTGCTGTCATCAAGAGGATATGATGGCAATTAGTGTATTTTTTTTTACTCCAAAAAAATACGATTTTAATGACTGCTTCATTCTAAATACTCTGTATGGATACTTCTCGGAGTGTGCAGAGTGATGGCACCTCAGACGCCTGTGGGCTGTCAACATAAATAAGGTGTGCAACATAATGAAATGTGGCGCGCCATGACCGTAGACTTTCACGGGCAACATAATTTATGTATTACTCAGGTATAAGTTACTGACATTATTTCTCAGTTTTTGCGAAAAGCATTTACAACAGTGTCATGATTTTTTCACATGTTATTGAGGAATGAAGGTTGTATACAATTTCAGGGTTGATTTGCGATACTTTTTACCGTTTTGTTTTTATTGATTTTTTTTTCTCAAAACGAGTCCTTTAAAAAAAAAGAACTTCAGCATATTTTTTATTATGCAATCTATTGTTATTTCACTCAGACGACTCTGAAATAAGATGATCCTGCCCTTTATCTTTCATCTGATGTCAACTAGAACATTGTATGTCTTACTAATTTTGTAGAGGAGGGAGAGTTTTATGCTCGATAAAACTGGAGTAACATTTATTTTTCCTGTCTTTTAAGGTAAAAAGTCACTACAAACAGTGTGTTGGTTTCAAATGCTGCTTAAATCACAATAAAAATTTCATTGAAAAAAATTTAATTTACCTGTACGACTTAGAATAGTTAAGTGAGATAATATTTGTCAGTAAACAACACGTGTGTTTCCTGACGCTGGTCTAAGGCATATGCTGACTCGCCAGTGGAGCTTCTGGTCATCTGACCGAGGCCTTCCACTGTCTAACCTGTCCACCCCTTTAAAAATTATGGTAACAATTTTAACCAATTTTGGTACAATACATTGCTTAATATGTGGCCATAGAGACTTTGGGTCACGTACTCCAGACCTGTCCTGGGTGTATGTACAGTGCGTCCAGAAGAATTATACTTTGGTAGAAGAACTATCACCTCAGATAATACATGTGGTAAAAACGGAATAGGTATATCCTGAATGTTAAAATTGGAAATGATTCCAATATTTAGAGCAAGACGTTGCAGTTTATGCAGAAAGTTGACTATAATGATACTGGTCATGTTCGTCAGTGACCTGCTAGATGGGACTCAGGAATGAAATATTTCTACAAGGTTGGACGATGCTGAATCGAAAGTTAGAGACACGGTTCTGTATGTCGAACCATTCTTGCACACCCCTCCCCACCCCACGGTAAGATAGTGTGTATCTTGCCTGAGGACAATTCACTGGTGGATATGTCCATTTTCCTTTTCCAGTGAGAGTCGAAGGCAACGTACCAGTTGATTAGCTCTTAAGTGCCGCTCTTTTAAGTGAATTCCTCTGTCGAATCTTCCAGTGCTCAGCCAGTGCTGGAGGGTAACCTAGAACTGCCAGACTACCCCACAGAAGTCCTTTAACTTCTCTTTGTACTCAGATGAACTCGCACAGCAGTAGCACTCGATGGTGAGTGTATGGGACTGACCTCACTCATTGCTCATCACAGTTCTTGCGAAAAAGAAACTTAGTCCATCCACATACCTGTGTACCATTTGCTCCTGTACAGCGTGCATTTGCAGAGCTCTTTGAAAAGATGCACCACAATGGCGTTATGGAGAAATCGAATTGCCATTGACATGATCGTCCAGTTCTTGTGTCGAAGAAGAATGGTGCATATCATCTCTCATTGTTTTTCAAGACACTTAATGCCTGTTCTGTTCCCTACCATTCCCCTTTACCAATAGTAAATTAATCAATAATATTGGATGCTAGCAAAGTTGGCACTAGTGCCATCTTGTGAGAGAAAGCTCTTGGGAAGCAACGGATAATGGGTTATGCTAACAGTCGTTTCAGTGGCATATCAATATTCAGTGATCGATGTAGAGGATTCTGTTTTGGCAGAATTTCAAGTCAAGGGAATTTTTAAGGTGTAATATACCGACCGAGAGAGACTTCTCTGGGACGAAATTGTTAAAGCTTCTTGACATGATAACTCAATAAAAGTAGATTTTAACTTTAGTTAAATTGACTGGACTAATTTCATCGATAAACTGGAACCCAGTGACTTCCTGGAAGTATTTCAAAACTGCTTTCTGAAACTGTTTGAAACAAAGCTTACCACAGGTAATAATTTGCTCGACCTAATCTTGTCAAAGAAACTCTAGTGAATAATCTGGAGATCACTGAAGAACTTAGTGCAAGTTATTAATATTACCTGGGACTAAGAGAACAAGGATGATACAGTAAAAGTCTCCAATTTTCGTTCTGCTGATTACACTGAACTTAGGGAATGCCTGACTAACATTGACTATTGTAATCTAGCTAATGATTCTTTTGACGTTTATCATACTTACGGTAACGAAGGGATCTGCATTTATAACTTTCTTCTTAATAATGTACAAGGTTCTCAGAGCATATATATTCCCAATAGAGAGATTTAGTCAAATAAGAACAATCCCAAATGGATGTACAAGAGACTAATGCATCTATCAGGAGAGAAAAGTGGAATTTGCTGCCACATCAGAAGAGGAGGATTAACCATATTGAAAGAGATGCAAAAACGGGATTAGATAGGCTAAACGTAACTATGAAATTAAGGTTATTAATGAATCAAAGACTGTTCCAAATTGGCTCTTTTAAGTGTACAGAACAAAGGTCAGGGAAATAGTATCGCTGAGAACTGAGGATGAACAGTTAACTGATAATGAACAGGAATTGTGTTCTCTGTTTAATATTTATTGTTTATCAGTTTTTACACAAAATGACGTAAATGATATCGAAGCAATTAATAATTATTCAGTTATTGAAGAAACATATTAAGTAATATTACTGTCACGTGGGAAATGGTTATCAAACAGGTAGATAAACTAAAACAAAAGTCCCCGGGCCCCCATGAATTATTTTCAAGGGTGCTTAAGGAATGTAAGTCAGCCATTAATGAGTGTGATTAATGCGTCCATCCATACTAGTGTTGTGCCAGAGATGCGAGACATGGCTATGGTAATTCTTGTAAATAAATCATGGAATAAGATCATTCCATCAAAATATCGTCCAATACGCATGGCGTCTATAATAGGCAAATTATTAGAATTAATTATTGCTAATATTATTAGAAGTTACCTTAACTAGCATAATTTGATTGAGTCTCAGCATGGATTCACAGTATGTCGTTCCTGTCTGACAAATTTACTGACGCTTTTCAATAAAGCATTTGAGGCATTAGACAACGATAATAAATGATATTGTTTATTTGGATTTCAGTGAAGCCTTACACAGGGAAGCTAACACTAGAGACGTCATCGCATCCAGCACTTCCATAAGGGTTCTAACCAGGACAAAATCGAACCATGAACCAATCAATGCAGAAGTTGACACCATACCTTGTGGAGGCTGTGACACGATATATGTTGGTGAAACAGCTAGGAACCTCGAAAGCCGCCCCAATGAACACATTAACGCATATAGGAATAATAAATTAAACAACTCCTGCGTACAACACTATTCATCTCAAGAAATTCAACGACGCCCGAATTGTGATCAGAGAACCTAATTTTCGCAAACGTAAATGCCTTGAATCATCATTAATCGCGGTTTCTAACAATCAAGCAAAATAAAGGCAGCTTCATCATCTCAGTAGTATATATAGTATATAAGCGTTAGGCTCCTTGCCTCTGCTCCAGAACCTCCACGACTACGGTGCTCTTCACACCAAGTTCAAGGCTGAGGGGCTAATTACCTCATCTTCTGTAAATAAATAAATCAAATTATGTCCTGGAATTTATATTGATAAAGTCACTGGATGGCGAAACGTCTACAATATAGATACCCAGATGTTGCACATGTGCCTTAATTTCACTACTACTGAATACTACTACTACTACTACCTCTAGTATTACACCTCACTAATCGTATATATCCCCTCTGTGTCCATGTATTGTTTGTAACTGCTTGATAAAGCTCCTGGATAGCGAAATGTTGCCTCAATAAAATGTCACATTAGTTGCACTTGTATCCTTTTATCAAACATATTGTCGGTAATTCTACCAACATTAATACATAACCCAGGTAGACTGTCCAAGATTATCCAAGAGAGGCCCAAATCAGTACCTCACTCAGTACTTGTCCTGAGTCTGCCCATAACTTGATATCTTTGTAACAAATCCAAATTCGTCTCTTTAGATTACTATCATATAAGGATGTATTGTTTACTCTCGTACAAGAGATGTGTTAAAGCAAACATAAGTACCAGAACCCCTTTACATGTTTCACAAGTACTCTTGAACACCATCGTAAGAGTACCTTATAACTATTTTGACTCACGAAATCGTAATAACAAGATTAACAAGATTGCAAACAAGTCATGGAACGGGACGAGTGTTTAACACACTGGCCTGTATGTTTCACCACTCGCTTGGTATGGTTCTAAGCCCCACCAATTCCCTGATTTGGAACAATTCTGATTCGTCAACAAATTCTAACTGCTTAGTTTTGGAATACCAAGCATATTTAGTACTCTCACTAGAGCATGTGAAGCACATTACCCTGTGATGCTCTTCTGCTATAAGAACATAAAGGAGGAGCACTGCATCAGGCCTGTTGGCTCCTACTAGGCAGGTCCTACACAAATCCATCCTACTAACAGAATATTTGCCCAACCCATTTTCAGCGCTACCCATGCAATAAGCTTTAATAAATCTATTTACTCGTGTGCAAATCCCACTCAAATCCAACCCCTCTCACTCATGTATTTATCCAACTTAAATTTAAAACTACCCAAGGTTTTAGCTTCAGTTACCCTTTTAGGCAAACTGTTCCACTCATCAACTCCTATTTCCAAACCACTACTTTCCTATATCCTTTCTAAATCTAAACTCATCTAATTTAAATCCATTATTGCGTTTTCTCTCTTGGAGAGATATTCTCAAGACCTTATTTATATTCCCTTTGTTAATGCCCTCCAATACTAACTTGGGTTTCCCAGTAAATAGTCTTTTATTTCCTGGCCGTTTCAGTTCAGGCAGTGTGCATGGAAGACAGACGGTAAGAGATGGTGGGTGGCAAGCTGTGTGTAGTGGCAATGGAGGCAGGTGGCAGTGTGAGGCTTTTTGTGGTTCTGGGTGGCGGGTGGACCAGTGGGGAGGTCGGTGACCAGGCTGTTGAGTAGGCGGGTGAGTGAACAGGAGGATGGGTGAGACAAGAGGGAAGGGGAATTCAGCAGGGGTAGTAGAGGAGAGGCAGGGTGGTGGTAGTGGTTGAGCGGTGGTTGAAGAATGACTAGTGGAGAGTGGCAGGACAGTGCAGCATCAGCTGTGAGTGATGGTGCAAGGTAAGGTAGTGGAGCGGAGAGTGGAGGGGTACTGGGGGCTTGTTGGAGAGCGGTGGGTGGTGTTGGAGGAAGTGGTGGTGGTGGAGATGCTGGGAGCACTGGGCCAGCCGTCACATTTACTCACTTTCTTCTGAAATGTTTCCTTCCACGTATTCTAATCAGCTCATACTGAAGGTCCGGGATCGATCCCAGCACTGGTGGAAATGTTGATCACGTTTCCTTACAACAGCTGTCCCTGTTCACCTAAAAGTAGGAACCAGGGTGGTAGTCACCTTTGTGGAGAAAAATTCTCCAGTAAAGGGAGTATCTCTCGGCCCCCTTCAGCCCTCTGAGGGATTTAGCCCTCCCAGAAGGGGCTAGTGGACTCTTGCTCGCAAAGAGATTGATTAAACACACATGTTCGTACCGTAGCGTCACAAGACATGCTTTCCTCTCATTGCTAGATCTTGTTGCAACTACACAGTCAGAGTTAGACGAGAGTAATTACCCTCTTTAGCATGAAAATTAAGGAAATCCCTGCACCAACTTTACCTACAAGTCGGATCTATTATGAATTCTAGTCTATAATTAAATAACAAGACACCTACCTTCTTGTATTGAATATTGCTGTGTTGTGTAACAAGGAAAAGACAAAGCTGAACTCAGCAGTATTGTGTGGAGGGTGTACTGCTGGGCGCTTAGGCAGAGGACAAGCTAGGTTGAATTCAAACATGAGAGCGTGAACACGTCACAAATCTCCCTCTGAGAACAAAGAAAATACTGACCATGTGCGGTAAACTCTGAAATACTGTCAATATTCAACAGGAAAACTGGAGTTAAAAGACTGTTTCACCGTTCCAGATGAGACAGTACCCTGTTACGCTATAGCACAGCCACGATGTCTCCTGATATGTTGCGATATGTTGCAGTATCTTTCAAAATGCAGGAAATCGTTGAGTGATGCCTCCGAACCTTGGACCACAATGTTTTAGCATACTCCCCATTTTTTCCTTCCCTCCCTGTAGGAATTTTTTTTGCCCATATATATATATATATATAATATCTTTCATTATGTCTTCTGAGCCTAGTTCCTGCAAGAGACCGAGTTTTTTTTCCAGTCAGTCATGGTCGAGGACGACCGTGGGTAGGTGGCCGAGCAAAATGTAGACAGTAAGCCTACATTCCTAGTTCCCGCCAGAGGTTAGGCCTCGAGGTAGGCATACCCAGACTTGCCTTTCTCTTACTCAAGCACCTGACAGCCTAGAGACATCAAGCTTCCTCTCTCTCCCTCGCGGGCATGACCCTCTGCCCCGCCATAACACTGCCTCTGTACCTCTTGTTAATATCTGTGATCCTCTTTCCTTCTGTCATCTCTATACAAGAAGACAGACGTAAGGTCTTAGTTATTCACCAGGCCAAATGTAAAACATCACAGATTCTGTTATGGCCTTGCTTTGTACATCATTTAGAAAGGATGATGCTAGAAGACATCTCAGATATGTACATTAATGACTCATAGCACCTCTAATTCAGTCTACACTTCTAAACACGTTCTATAAAAAATTTACAAATTTTAATAGTTTCTCTTAACATATTTCTCCCAGATTCCCAAGAAAAGTTCATCGACAGATTATAATTATAATCACGGGGGAGCGCTAAACTCGGAGGATTATACAGCGCATGTGGGTGGGGGATGGAAGGCATACAGACTCAATTCAGGGAACTGGAGTAGAGATCCAATTCCCCAGATCAAGAACCCCTCACCAGCATCAAGGAACGTCCCTTGAGGGAGTGATGGAGAGAGCTGTGCAGTTGATGTGAGACTAACAAATATTAAACAATTTAATATTATCAGATATTACTCTCAAGATATCTGGACAACAAAGTAGTGAGAATATAACAAAGAGACAAATACTGACTAGAATAATTGCCAAGGCTAAGTTAGCAAGAAAATATACATCTGGTCCAATACACCTTTGCAACGTTCCTTTGTCTATTACTGCCACGAAAGAATGCGTCTGTGTGAGAAGGAGACTTTGTATCCTCTGAACCATTATCATCAGCATTCCTGACTGACGCCAGTACCAGCTCCATAACTTTCCTTTGATCTACCCTGGTGAAGTGCTCTTTTATTTCCCTTCTCACAGTGGGTATAATTGTATCACCAGTATCAATATCTCTTGCTGCACCTAAAACAATAGACTTCAAATGGCAGCTTGATATCAGTGGAACAGGTTTTATTATCCCGGTTCAGAGTGATATCCCATTCTTTCCGATGGCCGCCTGGAAAATGTAATCGTTCTTCCTTCACAAAAAATATCTTTGATAAGCAAGATATCAAACGACTGTGCAATTTTAGCTGTCTGTCCCGTAAGTCATGTAATCCAATAAGCTTAAGTACATTTGATCTAATTCTTTTATTGGGAGAGATTGTGATAATCCCAGAGATTGTGATAATCCCAGAGATTGTGATAATCCCAGAGATTGTGATAATCCCAGAGATTGTGATAATCCCAGAGATTGTGATAATCCCAGAGATTGTGATAATCCCAGAGATTGTGATAATCCCAGAGATTGTGATAATCCCAGAGATTGTGATAATCCCAGAGATTGTGATAATCCCAGAGATTGTGATAATCCCAGAGATTGTGATAATCCCAGAGATTGTGATAATCCCAGAGGTTTTATTACTGCATTCAAAGGGATTGGAATTATTTTTATTGCGATTATTTTGCTCTCCTGTATTGAGTCTTTGATCCTCTCAGTTATCCTCACTGATGTTGTGGATATCCATAAATACTGAATATAGTAATTACTGACGTAATTCAGTTTATTACAGTATTCTAATAACTATTATAATCATGGGGGGGGGCCTAAACCCGTAGAGATTATACAGTGCCTGTTGCGTTAGGGGGGAATGGAAGGTATTCAGGGTCATCTGGAGCACAGATTTAATTCCCTAGATCAAGAGCCCTCACCAACATCAAGGAACCTCCCCTGAGGGCAGTATTCTAATAACATTAGGTTTTAATGGGTAGTCTCAGCATTCTTTATATGGTAGGCGGCTACAGTCTTCAGCCATGAGTGGCCGCATGTTGCAGACATGCGTCTTGTGGCCATGACTGACCCGGTATGTTGCAGCCATGAGTGGCCGCATGTTGCAGACATGCGTCTTGTGGCCATGACTGACCCGGTATGTTGCAGCCATGAGTGACCGCATGTTGCAGACATGCGTCTTGTGGCCATGACTGACCCGGTATGTTGTAGCCATGAGTGGCCGCATGCTGCAGACATGCGTCTTTTGGTCATTGACTCACCAGCTTGTTGTAGACATACATGTAATCACGAATGACTGTGCATGCTGTTGTCATGAATGACTGCATGTTGCAGACATGCGTGTTGGAGCCATGGCAGACTCGGCATGCTGTGCTCATGACCAACTACACTTTTTACTTTATGGTTAACAACAATTTTGTATGTTGTGGTCATGGCTGCCTTTACATATTTTGGCTATTACTAACTCTTCATGTTATAGTTATGGCCGACTCTACTGGTACTGATCATAACTGTAATATTTGTTTGTATAAGTAGATGTACAAGTTATAGAGGCCATAGTGGATATCAATAACATGCTACCGTATAGAAAGCCGCTTGTTATGCAGAGCATTTTGGGCAAATTAGGTTAATTTTGCCCCAGGATGCGACCCACACCAGTCTACTAACACTCAGGAACCCATTTTACTAACAATCGGTGTAAGGAAACACGCCCAGTGTTTCCACCCTTGCCGGGAACTGAACCCGGACTATCACCGTATGAAGCGAAAGCTTTGCCACCAGGTCACGGTCAGCTATGTGAAGACAATGAGTATCATGTGTTGGTAGCATAACTGATGTCTAGGATAACTCACCAACACGATATCTTCATGTTGGATATCTAGAAATCATTTAATATGGCAAGTTTCGTTCTCGTGACAGCTCGCCCGTGTGTCTGACTAATAAGGGGCTGAGTGAGGAATTTTAGCGTGGGATGTAAGTATATTTGCACCTCTCATTAATTATTAAGTATCTACGAAGGGAGACCTTAAAAGGGTTGTCTGATTCTTTCATTTTTATTTATTTAATTTCTCCAACTTTTCGCTATGTATTTCGCTCATAACACGAGAATGCTTCACCCGATGAGCTTCAAATTTCCAAAGCTGGTGTATGGCAAGTAGTGTAAAATTCTTGAAGTGGTACATGCAGGTGCTCTATGACCAAAGTTTTGGAGCCCATTCTTAGCATTCCTGGAATGGCACTGATAACTTGCTAAACCCTCTGCTGCTTGGCTTAATATATTAAAAAAATGAAGAACCCTGATACCACGACGGCGTAGACCTATGGTGCATATGCCAACTTAATGAGGAAAACAGTATAAAATTTTTATTGCAGCTGAATCACACTAAATTTGCAACAATTACTTCCAGTGGATTTAAAGTTTAATAGCCTTCACATGTTGTGACCAGGACAGAACCCATTAAGTTTAATTTGCGTGTTAGCAAATTTGTCAATGGTCTAAATCAGTTTATTAAATATGAATAATGTGGGATAATAGGAGAATTAATTTTCTCATCAACTTTAAATTTCCATAAATACCTATTTGCCAATTTTAATGGAATAGTAAAAGTAACGTCCATTAAAGAATTCTCCCTCGGGAATTGGTAAAGAATTCTTCCTAGGGAAGCCGTGCGTGTCATAAGAGGTAACTAAAATGCCGGGAGCAAGAGGCCAGTAACCCCTTCTCCTGTACATATTAAATTTAAAAAAAAACTTTTTTTAAGTCACCCTGCCTCGGTGGGAGACGACCAGTGTTTTAAGAGGCACCTAAGTACAATTGTGTTGCAGAAGTCAAAGGAGTACAATTATCCTCAAATATTTGTTAAGTTATACCATGAATTAAGGGAAGATCCTGGAATTCACCTTACGAAACAGACAAAGCAAATGTGGTAGTAATTACAGTGGAAACATGAACGTGTTATTAGCAGATAATAATTATAAATCGACAAGGGTAATGGGGATCTGCAAGGTAGAAAATAGTGCCAGGGCTATTAACAGCTAGGTGGAAGGGGGCTCTGAGGTAAGGGTAGAAAAGGGGCTGAAAGGGTTGCTAGTGGCTATGCGTCAAACTTTGTATAATAAAGCAGTTGCTGACAAAAACTAAAAAGATCGGAAGTCAGAGGCAGAGTCGTCTGCAAGGTAAGGTGAGAGTGGTAGAGCAGCAGCATCGGAGGTAAATCCTGCTAGCTCGCTGATAAATCAGACAATCCACAAGAACGTGAAGAACCAAAATAGGGACCCGACAAACCTTACAAAGAGGAATAGGATGTCGTTCCATGAGATACCCACGGGTAAGGCGGGTATGACCAATGCTGAGACGGGAGGGCGCGGTCTCCGAGTGTAGCAACGGTGGTAACAAGATGGCCACAAACCTAAAAGGGCTTTAATAGAGTGCAGTTTTTTATGGTGCATGCCTGACCACCATTGTTGCCAACGACTGCGAAAACGGGCCGAGAACACTGAAAACTAATCCCTTAACAGAATACCTCTACAGGAAACTGAAAGATTACATGCCACTGATCGTGCAGCAGCATAAGCCTGTTCATTATTTTGCACATCATGTCCAGGGACCCAACAGAAAACAGCATCTCTGTTTTAACTATCTACATGGGGCAACCAAAGCTGAATACGAATGGACCAATGGATGAGGAGAATCAAATTGTTTAATGGCCTGTAAAGCACTGAGGGAATCTGAATTGTTCACAAACATCGAAGGAGACATATACGTAACATGGAGAAGTGCTATAAGGTTGGCATACAACTCGGCGGTAAAAATACCAGCCTAGTCTAGCAAGTGACAACATCGTCAGGGAACACAGCCGCGAACCCAGCACCGACAAAAGATTTGGAACCATCTGTATAAAAGCGACGGTATGCGCATGCGACATAAGTGATCAAGAAAAAGAGCGCAAGAAGCAGCCGTAGGCAGGAGAGCTTTGGTGCAGTGCAGTAGGGGAGAACAGTCACGAACCATCGAACCTCACAAGGAATAAGGGTAAAGGGAGACGCTATATGAACATACAAGGGAGGCAACTGGAGAGAAGACCGGGGTGAAGATGAAGAGAAAACGGTCAGAGTAGGCAGGGGCGCCGAACAAATAATGGGCTTCTACTAACGTTTGAGACCAACCTATACGTAGAAGGAACACGAAGGTCATGAGAGTGGACAAAGTAAAGAAGGCATTAAGCATCACGATAATTAGCTAACGAAGGAACATTTGCCTCAGCATAGAGGCAGTGGATGAACGAAAGGCACCAAGGCATAAACGTAGACCGTGATGATGAAGTAGGAGAAGCGGCAGAATAGACTTGGTCACCATAATCCAGCTTGGACAAGACTAGGGTGGAACAGAGGAGCTTACGACGGCGTTTCGGTCCGACTTGGACCATTTACAAAGTCAGTGTGACTTTGTAAATGGTCCAAGTCGGACCGAAACGTCATCGTAAGCACCTCTCTTCCCTGTGCGGGTTATCTGTGTATTGTTCCAGTCACGGTATTGTGCCTTTTTTTTTTTATTTAGGGTGGAATGCAAGCAGAGTCCGGCGACCTGCTCCCATGAACGATGCGCAAGAATTTTAAGGAGATTCAGCCGACCATGGCAAGCTGCCTTCATAGAGGAACTGTGAGGCTTCCATGTCTACCGGCGATCGAATAGAAGGCCAAGAAACTTGACCGTATCACATTCTGGGATATACGAGCCGTGTAGATACAATAAAACATGGGACAAGAGGACGTACTGGAAAATTTAACACTATGAGAAGTGGCCCCTGCCAGGCGATTTTGTGTGTCTGTGGCATGTGTAGGTCCTAATTTGTCCTTTTTTCAAGAAACTGGGAATGTTTAAGTACTTAAGTGTGTGTGAGAGAGAGAGAGAGAGAGAGAGAGAGAGGAGAGAGAGAGAGGGAGAGAGAGAGAGAGAGAGAGAAAGAGAGAAAGAGAGAAAGAGAGAGAGAGAAATGAATGTGATGGATGATGGTACTCTGACCGGCACCTCAGAATCCCTCCTAGAGGACATGGGAGAGAGCATGGGCCTATATTTAAACCCTACCAAATGCGAATTAGTTCCTACCAGTCAACAGATCATTGAGGATATTAGTGCTGTTTCACCAGGAGCACGAGCCATTGATCCAGCCAACAGTACTCTCCTTGGTGCTCCTCTTGGGCTCAGTGCCAATTAGCTGATCCTAGAAAAGAATATTCAGACCTCATGACAATGGAAGGCAGGATGAAAGACAATGATACATGTGTCTGCCTTCTACCTACTCACCAGGTGCCTGTCCATCTCGACACTTACCTACTTCCTGAGATGCTCCCCAGCCTTCAGCAGTCCGAAACTCAAGGAATATGACTCCCTCCTAAAGACCATGCTAGAGAAGGTATTGAATCTTTCCCTTCAAGATAGACATTGGTTGTAAGTTTCACTTCCAGTCAAGTTTGAGGGGCTGGAAGTACGCAAATCCTGCTCGAGTGCCCTACTAGCTTTCTTATCATCTTCCATAGCATCAAACGAGTTACTAAAACAAATTCTTCCAGACAAATGACTCAGCAGGAATACAGGACACTAGCTACGCCAGCGCCATTACCAAATGGGACCCTCACTGCTCCAGCACCAAAATGTAGTACAACACTGGCCTACAAATAGTCAAGTTGGGATGGCTGTAATATCAAACAGGGAGACTGCATGTCTCCAAGCTATGAGTTCACATCACTATGGAGACTTCCCTCAAACAATTCTCATTTCGCCAGTGGAAACATGCCTTGACCCTAAGACTCTCCGTGTTGCAGTGGCTCTCCGCCTCGTTGCCCCAATTCACCCGGAATATACGTGCAATTGCAGTGATGCACAAGCCAACCAACATGATGCACATGGTCTTAACTGCTTCAAAACCAAGGGCTGGCACGCAAGACATAACGAAGTCAACTGCATCATAAAGAGAAGCCTTACTACAACTGAATTCCCAGCCGAGATCCCCGATCACTAGCAAACAACAATCTCACAACCCAGCAAACTGGCCCGACGAGATCACTATCTGTCCTTGGAAGAATGGCAAGTTCTTAGCACGGGACTATAACTGCCTGTCGTCGCTGGCCGACATCTACAACCATCACAGTGTCGGGCGACAGGGAGAAGCTGCTGACCACAGGGAGGAGTACAAGATCGGCAAGTACAAAGACATAAAACGACAGTATCAATTTGTCCCTGTGGGATCAAAGGCTTTTGTGAAAAACACAACACGTTCCGTTAAAGAACTGGGATTCAGAGTCATCGACACCACCAGGGACTTGAGGATAGCCACTCATGTTCCAGAGCCTCAGTATGGCCATCCAGAGGGGAAATGCTTGCTACATACTTGGCTCGCGTCCGGCTTCAGAGCTGGAGAAGATTCACAATTTCTGATAAATTGTACCAATGCATTCAAATTTGTGTTTTTTTTTATCAGCCTATCAATGAAGTTCACATAGAATGAAGAATGTTGGAGATGGTAGGTGAAGAAAATATTCAAACTCCGGGGAAATTATTGTTATAATCAAGGAAGAAGCACTGAACCCGTAGGATTATGCAGTGCCTGTGGGGGGGGGGGTCTTGTAAGGTATTCAGGCTTAATTCAAGGAACCTTCCTTGAGGAGATCTCCGGGGAGAACCTTGAGTTTTTCTGAATTAAGTTTATTCTCTTCTCTAAGGATGAGGGTCTCCAGTCCAGTTCTAGAGGTGGTACCTCCCAAGAAATTATATATATATATATATATATATATATATATATATATATATATATATATATATATATATATATATATATATACACACAGGACATCTTCCACAGAAGCAGGGTGACAATGTAAATAAAATACATTACTTTGAGAAATTAGTTTAAGTACGTATTTATAAAATCAGTGCTGTGGTCTCAATGACTGGAAGAAATTTCGTTATCAGCTACGTATAGTGTTTGTTATTTTGGTTTTGTTGGATGTCAATAAACAAATTTAAGTTTCTTTACCACTATCATAATTTAACATAACTCTACTTAATTTAAAGCAATTAAAAAAAGTGGATGCAATAGCGACAGAGGAAACCGGTGCCGAATGAAAGCAAGTGTGGATACGGACGTGTTTACACTAGTTAATAAATAAACGTTTTATTGAAGATAAACGTTCCTTCATGAAGCACGTTCGACTCAAAAAAAAAAAAAAAAGTACCTCTTTTATTAGCACAGAACCTGCGCTTCCTCAGGGTACTAACAGCTTGCCACTTGTCGATTTACAACATGAACAACGGGGATGATGAGAATCAATTTTCTCTGTTAAAAATATGAGAAGATTGCTTCAATATCCGGTGCTGAGGATCGTGTGGGAGAGGCATCCAATATACTGCCTGTGTTTATATTTTGAAAAGTGAAGAGAGTAAAACTTCCCAGCCAAGTGCTGCGAGTGGTAGTGGCAGCTGGTGTGGTGGTTGCAGCTGGTATCGTTGTTGGTACCAGTTGGGTACGGTGCTGGCAGCAGCTGGTAGTTGTGATAATAGCTGGTGGTTCTGGAGGCAGAAGGTAATGGTTTGGTGGTATCAGCTGGTGCTGACCACAGGTGGTTCTGGTGGTGGCAGCAACTTTTCGGAGGGGAAGGGGGTGCAGGAAGGTAAAGCACCTGGTTGTGATATAGGTTTGAACAGAACGTGTTTATGATGGTGGTAGGTGGCAATGGTGAAGGCAGCGGGTGGTGACTGCCAATAATGATGGTGGTGATGGTGAAAGTGTGGAGGAACATCATGGGAAACAGTGGTGATAGCAGCTGAGAGTAGAGTAGTGAAGGCAGCAGCTAGAGTACCGGTGACGATGGCAGCAGGTGAGGGTATCACAGTGGTGTGAACAACAGTGTGTATTGTGGTGGTTACAGCAAGTGGCGGAAATGGTGGTGGTGGTGTTGGCTGCAGTTGGGGTACAGTGGTAATGATATCACCTGAGAAAATGCTGGTCGTGGCATTAGCTGGGATAATGGTACTGGTGGCAGTGACAGCATCTGGAAGCATAGTGGTCAATAAAAGTCCCTGACCAGCATCAACGTAGCTAGTGTCCGGCTGATGTCACAATCCATCACACATTATGACTGAGGATGGCGTCGCCCGTGAAAATATGGCCATATATCCGTATGTGGCGCATCCAGGATTGCCACACGGTGTTTGATGTTTGCCAGGCCTGTCCACACTGTTCAGCCACACCCGTCACCAAGGTGTTTGGTGAAGCAAGGATCGTGCAGAGTGCTTAAAGTAGGCACACCCCTCAGCAAGTTGTTCGTTGCAGTCTAGACGATCCACACGGTATTTGATGTAGCCAAGTGCTTCTATACGCTGTATAGAAGTGTACCTAGACAGTACACAGCTTTCTAATGCTTCCAGACCCATTCACAATTTATCTAGCGACGTTAGGACATCCTCATTAACCAGTCAGCACGCTTTTAGGGGCAGCACTTCCCATCCACATGGTATCTAGAGGAGTCAGGCTCGTCTATAATGTGTCTAGAGTAGCCACTCCTGTCCTTATGGTGTCTGGAGCAGCCAGGGGCGTCCACACGATGTTAATGTGGCTACGACAATCCATCTTAACAATAGCTACTAGGACGGTCTGAGTATCGTATATCACTGGGTTTTCCTCGTATCAAACTAGAGTATTTTGCTATGATTTAATAAACGTTGATAAATCGACTATGACAATAACATATGAACTTGGAGATTTCACTGACAATCTTCAGTTTCATTGGTAGTTCCTTGAAAGTTCTGTAAAACAGGTTCAGGTAGGTTTGAAAGGACAGGTTCTGGTCTGGGTCTTCTCCATGTGGTCACTCGGTAGTGACTCTAAGGAATGTCTGATATTGTACAAGGGATGTACTATTTACAACCCTACGGCACTTGCAGGGTGAGCATTCGTGTCAAGTAGAGTTCCGTTTACAGCCCTAATGGCGAGGGCAGCCTTATGACAAGGGCACGGTGAGCCGCCTTCATATCACGTGGAGTACCGTTTATAGCCCTATGACAGGGGCAACCCTATAGCAGGGAAAGTCCTATGACAGCTTTGCACGGGGAGTCTTCAGCACAAGTGCTGTAGCAGTTAGGTACAATCGTCGTGGATGCCCAGTATTATAATGATCAAATATAGCGCCAGGCTATAAACGGCTAGGTGGAGAGGGGATCAGAGGTGAGGGGAGAAGAGGGCAGGAAGGGACGCTAAGGGCTGTGTGTCAAAGTTCGTGTAGTAAAGCAGTTGCTGACAAAGTCAAAAAGTGATCCTAAGTCAAAGACAGGGCCGTCTGCAAGAAGGGAAGGTAAGAAAGGGAGGGCGGTGGCGTTTGTGGAGGTAAATCCTGTGACCTCGCTGGTAAACCAGACAATCCACAAGAAAGTGAAGAACTGAAATAGGGACCTGACAAACCTTACAGACAGGAATAGGGTGTTGTTCCACGAGATACCCATGGGTAAGGCGAGGATGGCCGATGCACAGTCTCCTGAATACGGCTATGGTGGTAAGATGGCCACAAACCCAAAAGCGATTTAAGTGTAATTTGTTATGGTACATGTTCAACCACCAATGTTGCCAACGGCCGCGATGACGGGCAGACATGATGGTAAAATCCCTGAATGGAATACTTCTATAGGAAACTGGAAGATCACGCACCGCTGACCGCGTGACCTTGTCCACCTGTTCATTACCCTGCACATCAACGTGTTCAGGGACCTCAACAGAAAACGACGTCCTTGTTTTTGCTAGCCACACGGCGCAACCAAAGTTGAATATAAAGGACCAATGAATAAGGGGAATTCAATTGTTTAATGGTTTGTAAAGCACTGAGGAAATATGAAATGATCACAAACGTCGAAGGAGACATTGTATATGTAATGCGCTATGAGGATGGCATACAACTCGAGTCTAACAAATGACCCAGGACAACATCGTCAGGGAACACCGCCGCGAACCCAACACCGTCAGAAGATGCAGAACCATCTGTATAAACAGCGACAGGATGAGCATGCGACCGGAAGTGATCAAGAAAAAAAGAGAAAGGGGCAGCCATAGGTAGAAGAGCTTTAGCACAAGGTAGCAGGGGTGAACAGACACGAGCTGTCGGAACCTCCCAAGGGGGAAGGGAAAAAGCAGATGCTACATGATCATACAAGGAAACAACTGAGAGAATACTGGAGCGAGTGAAGGTGAAGAGAAAACGGACAGAGTAAGCAGGGGCGCCGATCAAATAACGGGCTTCTACTAACGTTTGAGACCAGCCTACACGCAGAAGGAACACGAAGGTCATGGGAGCTGTCAAAGTAACGAAGGCAATGAGCATCACGACGATCGGCTAAGGAAGGAGCATTCGCCTCAGCATAGAGGCTTTCAGCAGGGGATGAACGACAGGCACCAAGGCATAAATGTACACCATGATAATGAAGGGGATCTAACTTAGAAAGTTGTAGAAGTCGCAAAAGAGACTTGGTCACTATAATCCAGCTTTGACAGCACTTTTTTTTATGTTTTATTGAGAGCATATCTTATAGACATAATACATATATATAGTACGAAACTGTTGAGAACAATAAGTATATACATAAAGTATCACACACGCGCACGTTGTTGGACACAGGAGAAGAAACCCGTCACAGACAAAACAAAAAAGATTGAGCATCAAGCACACTATATATCACTCAAGCCACCAATCAGTATATATAAGAAAAACACTGGAAATTATCACGTCTCACGTCTACATAGGTGTGACGTACAGCTGACAAAAAACAAACTTAGGGAGGCGTAAATACAGAAAACATTTCACACATATCATTGTATATAGAAACGCACATTCCTAATAAAAAAAAACTTTCTTGGGAGTAAGTCATACAGAAGTGTGTGTATCCGCCTGAGGTACACACACCTCCGCCTGAGGTACACACACCTCCGCCTGAGGTACACACACCTCCGCCTGAGGTAAGATAAGATAAGATAAGATTTCGTTCGGATTTTTAACCCCGGAGGGTTAGCCACCCAGGATAACCCAAGAAAGTCAGTTCGTCATCGAGGACTGTCTAACTTATTTCCATTGGGGTCCTTAATCTTGTCCCCCAGGATGCGACCCACACCAGTCGACTAACACCCAGGTACCTATTTGCTGCTAGGTGAACAGGACAATAGGTGTAAGAAAACGTGTCGGAATTTCCACCCGCCGGGAATCGAACCCGGGCCCTCCGTGTGTGAAGCGGGAGCTTTAGCCACCAGACCACCGGGCCACACACCTCCGCCTGAGGTACACTGGCCACAATTACTAAATTATCATATTGTTGTACACATACACTGATATATCATCATGTAAAGTAAAGACTATCAACAAAATCAAGTTCACATCACAGGCTTCCATAACCTAATGCGAACACATAAATAAAAGCTACTCTATCACAACCTATTCACTACACAAAAGTCAATGTGCAAAACAAAGGTGAATACAAGAAACACTAGCAAGTTGCAAATTCAGTCTCTCCAACATTCCTTACCCTCCCTCTTCCCCCCTATTTGGGCAACCGCCCACTTTCTCTCATCATTACACATGCCCGTGTCACACATTCTTCTAACCGTACATGAGCATATAACCTGTCACAGCGTGACAGTTTCACAATCACTACGAACCACACCCAAGCATCCTTAAGCATACATGCGTACATTACCTCGAAAAAATATGTACCGCCACCTTCTAAACATGGGTGTGCTGGTAAGTGACCAAGCATATGCAAGGCTACATATACATAGAGAGTAATGCAGTCATCATCCCGTGGGATACGTACGCAAAATTATAAACTGAAAACCCCCACAACCAAACTGGATCGTACCTTTAATCCAGCTGTCATCACACTTACATCCTAACACCAACCAACCACTGAACCATCCCTCGTTTACGTCTAAGCCATACACCAATACCACACACACACACACACACACACACACACACACACACACACACACTCACACACCCACACACACTCCTCTCACACACCTCTCTCACACTCACCTCTCACACCACTCTCTCTCAACTCACCCTCACACTCACTCTCCATTCCTACTCACTCCTCTCACACTCTCTCCCCTCTCATCCTCCACCTCACTCTCTCTCACACTCACTCTCACTCACCTCACTCTCTCACATCTCTCTCCACTCCCTTCACACTCACTCTCACTCACAACTCTCACTCACACTCATCATCTCTCACTCACTCCTCCACTCACCTCTCACACTCACTATCTCACCTCCACTCTACACTCTCCACATCTCTCACACTCACTCTCTCTCACCTTCACTCCTCACTCTCACATCTCACTCCTCTCACCCTCACTCACTCTCTCACACTCTCCTCTCACACTCACTCTCTCTCACCTCACCTCTCACACTCACTCCTCTCACACTCACTTCTCTCAACACTCTCAACACTCTCTCTCACACCACTCCTCCACACTCACTCTCTCACACTCACTCTCTCTCACACACTCACATCACTCTCCACACTCACACTCTCACTCACTCCTCTACACTCACTCCTCACTCACTCTCACATCACTTCACTCACTCTCACACTCTCCTCCACTCACCTCTCACTCACTCTCACTCACTCTCACACTCTCCTCACATCTCTCTCACCTCTCCCCATCACTCACTCTCCACACCTCTCTCACACTCACTCTCTCTCACACTCACTCTCTCACACTCACTCTCTCTCACACCACTCTCTCCACACCACTCTCCTCACCACTCTCACACTCTCACACTCTCACTACTCTCACACTCTCAACACACTCTCTCTCTCTCTCTCTCTCTCTCTCTCTCTCTCTCTCTCTCTCTCACTCCCGACGGCGAGCCCATTGGAACCCCAGAAGACATCCTCAATCCTTGCCCCTGCCATGACAACCTCCCCCCACTACAAAGCTAGTAAGATCCCAACAGTTAAATCACGATAACCTGCTGGAAAGGTTCCCTCCCACCGAGATCCGTATATTTCCTTATTCCTGCAAACCGTCCTAGAGAAAGTAGCTGCCAACACCCGTTTCCTAGCGACCCAATCCCCATTCCCACGCATACCCCACGACACGTACACAAAATCTACCATTAAATATGCCAATGCCCATTGGTACCCCTCCCACATCCAAAACGAGCGCTCTCAGCACCTGTATGCCCCCCCCCCTTCACACTTGCCTCACTCTCCTTCCCATCCAATCCCGAACATTCCCCAAACAATCGCAAAAATACACAGCATGATATGCAGTATCCTCTCCACCACACACCTCACACCCACTCTCCTCCACTACTCGTCTCGCCCGTAGAACTACTCCTGATGGCAAAATGCCATGCAGGAAGCAGAACATAACCTCCCGCACCCGAGGCCTGAGCTTCAACTTACGAAAACGACACCAAATATCTCCCCATACACACATGGGGTATATTCCCTCCACCGGCACCACCACCCGGCTCCCAATCACCCTCGCCAACACCCCCACGCGGATCTTGCCCGGCTCCCGTAGAACCATGAGGGTATGCAGCACCGCCTCACATTCCCTCAACTCTGCACCCACATACCACCTCTTCACTCCCTCATACGGAAGCTGTAACCCCCCCACACACACCCCAATTCGTATATACTCCCTTCGTAAGTAAATACATTTCACCCAACACTGCAGATCCAATAACCCCCCTGACGTTCCTGCAGCATTACCACCTCCCTTCTCAGTCAGTCACACCTGGAACCCAATATGAACTTAAACACCCTATTTAAGATTCTAGTAATTCCTTGCCCCGTTATGGGGTAAACTGCCGCCACATGCCAAACCTTACTGTAGAGTAACGTGTTTACCACGATGGCCCTCTGCAACAATGTCAAATGGTACGGTCGCAAACTCCCCAATTTATGCTGCACCCATTCCACAATAAGCTCAGAGTTTACCTCTCTCGACTGCACTTGATCCTCCATATACACTATTCCACATATCATCATCCCAATCTCCCTACCAGTTCCAATTTCCCAGACGTAATAAGCATGATTTCTCCATATGTAATAAAGTTGGTAGAATTACCGACAATATGTAAAGTAAAAGGACACAAGTGCAACTAATGTGACATTTATTGTGGCAACGTTTCGCTCTCCAGAGCTTTATCAATGCTGATAAGCTCCTGAGACGAAACGTTGCCCAATAATGTCACATTAGTTGCACTTGTGTCCTTTTACTTTACATGATTTCTCCACATTAACCCTCATTCCCATAGCCTTCCTAAACGTACGAATGACCTCTCCCACCTCTCTCAAACTCTTCCCCTCCCGCACGAGTACCGTCGTGTCGTCGACGTATCCTACGATCCCCGGCCCACTCCCGACCTCCCCTGTCCCTATCCCCCCACAGATACGGGCCTCAATGAGTCTGTAAAATGGGTCCTGAACACAGGCAAACAGTATTTGAGAAAGTGGACATTCTTGCCTGAGGCCCCGCCCTATACACACCACTTCCCCTATGCGACCATTGATCTGCACACACACACACACCCACGCCCCTCGATACAATGTCTCCACCCACTCCACAACTTCCTCCCCAAATCCATGCTTTAGAAGGATCCGCCGCAAAGCCTCCCGTTCCACACGGTCATATGCTCCCTGCCAATCCAAAGCAAGTAAGGCCCCCCTTTTCTCCCCAAACCCTCCACAAACCCCTTAAGACGTTCGTGGCCCTCGACCATAGATCTGCCAGGCAACCCGTATTGCCCTCGCAATACGACACGCCCCACGACACATTTCAGGCGATTTCCCAGTATTTTTGCAAGCAATTTATAATCAACACATAGTAAAGATATCACCTGATAATTCTTTAGAGTATTCTGGACCTCTCCCTTTGGGACCAGAACAACCAATGCTGTGGCCTGTAACTCACCCAACACACCCTTCTCCTTCATGGACATTCATTAACTCCACCAGGAACCCACACATTAACTTCAAATTCTGCAGGTAAAATCCACAAGGCAATCAATCTACCCCTGGAGCCTTTCCCATACGCATTCTCACCAGAGCCTGCCAAAACTCACCCTCATCTATCTCCCCACCCACAGCTACTCGATCACTACATCCCAATGAACATGGTACTAGCTCGCAGACGCTAAGCAAAGCCTCACCCCTCGCTGCACTACTCCCCAAATACTGCTCATACCATGCATCCACGTATCCACTCATCCCCTCTGTCATCCGCAACACTTGCCCCTCACGATAACCCCCCACTTCAGATTGGACGACTAACCTACCAACCTCAGTGGCCTTCCAACGGCGCTGCTGATAACGCAAGACACACGCCGATGGTCGATCGCCCCACAACACCTCCACGACCCCCCTTCACACGTAACGCGTTAAAACGTTCATTTTGCAGCTCTCGAATCCTTCCCTTCAACGTTTCTATCTCCTCCACAGGATACACTTCCCTGTGTCCACCTCTTCCATAGCAATCCCTCAGCCTACCCTCGAGGTGGAAATATAAACACATTTTATACCATTTATTTCTACCCTCAAGGTACTGAAGGAACCCATATCATTGTTGCATTATGTGTTTCCCCTCCCTTACATAGAACTGACGTATTTGTCCCTTAGCCACCCCATCCCACCACCCCAGCAAATCCTGTACACCCCGCCTTTCCTCACTGAGCTCTGCCCACAACGTCTCGAATCCTCCCTGCCTCTCGTCACCCAAGATTCTAGTATTTAGTTTCCAAAAGTTTTTACACCTTCTGGTCAGCCCATCCCACCCCAGGTCAACTACAACCGCCCTATGATCAGAATATTGCACCCCCACCAGTACGCAAGGACTCCACTCTCACCTGCTTCGTGATGTACACCCGATCTAGCCTCGCCGCATATCCACGTCGGACAAAAGTGTGCTCCACCGCCCAAGCCCCACCCCCAAATACGTCACGGAGACACACATCTCTCAGAAGATCACCTAGGATAGTTGAAAAATGCCCCGGCCCCCACGGCTCAACGTCTGCCCTGTGAATAAACAGTTCCAATCCCCTCCCATGATGGCAACAGGTGGTAAAGAACGGAAACAATAAAAAAGCTCATCCCTCACGAAATCTGCTTTCAGACGTGCATCACTCTCCGCGGGCGCATACACACACACACTAACGCCACTCGTTCACCCATTCTCCATCCATCTACTCTTATAATACGCCCCTCCCCCCCTTCACTTCTGACCACAAATGGGCTCACCTCCTGGAGTAGGACTCCCACCCCTTCTTTCAAGCGTCACGTCTGCATCACAAAAGCCCTATATCCATCCACCTCCAATACACGCCCCACCTCGATATTGTGCTCTTGCACAAAAACGACATCCACTTTATGCCGGCACAAAAAAAATTGCAAACCACACATGCTTCGCATCTTGACACAAACCATTAATGTTAACCGTCATACACATTAGGCCAGCGGTGGTTTCTTCTCCCTGTGCTTTGACAACTTCACAACACTACCATGTCCTTTCGAACCTCCTTTGCCCAAACCCTCCCCGGTCCAGCTCTGTGTCTGATGTCCCCGAGGGACCGCCTCGGTCAGCTTCCACCACCTTGCTGGTCCTCTGTGCTGGGGTCAGGACATCATCCAAATCTGATGTCACAGCCTCACGCTTGTGCGTGACTCCACCCGCCACCATCTCCACCTCCTGTGATACCTCACGGTGAACCTCCACCTCCACCATATGTCCAACCTTCCTGCTATCTGTGCACATCGCCCCATGAGGCACCACCAAGTCAATGGGCTCCTCATGCTGCCCACACAGGTCTGCAGCATTCCTCACACCAGCCCTAGTCGCCGAAGCACCCTCCCCATCTGACTGGAAAAAAACAGCGAGGTGAGCACCGTCTCTAGGACCTCATCGATGGCTTCCTCCGCCGAACCATGCCATCCCCCACCATCAGGCAAAATGGGTCCCACAGGGCCCCCAGCCACAGGGGCCATCAGGTCCGCACCAGCCACGCCTCTGCTCGCTCCACCTCCTCACTCCACAGACGACCAGGCCCACGTCCTTTCTGTAGCTCCAGAGCACGTCCAAACTGCCCAGAGTCCCCTGTGGCAATACTTTCCAGACCATGAAGTCGAGTCTGTCGTTCACAATACACAGCAATGTGATCAAAACCACCACAATGCATGCTAGTCCTACGTTGCCCAGCGTACGACACCATGAGCTGGGTCCTGAAGGTCTCCAACATAACATACGACGGTATGGGGTGCTGTATCATCATTTTTAGCGAAAGCGTGCCCTCCGGGAATCCAACATATGCATCTTCTACCCACTTGCCGGGCTGTGCCAGGTGAACGGTCCCGTAGTCCTTGAAAACATTGTGTATGTCCGTTTCATCTGCCTCAAACGGAACATTTCGCACTCTAACCCAAGTATAGTGCCTGGAGACGTTATGAAGGCGGACACTCACCATAGAATTGACGTCCATGCGCACATCCTGGTATTTCTATACCAGCCTCTCGTAGACGCCGGTGTTCAACAACTTGACAAACACCCTGCATGTGCCATTAAGTGCCACACCATACAATTCTGCATCCTCTATACCATACATATCCCGGATGATTAATGGCAACAGCACGGGAGCAGCTTGCGGCAAAATCGCCCCGCGAACCATCTCGATGCCCACAGTATTTGCCCTCCTCCTCACACCCTGCGCCATATTGGAAAAAAACCATTTGACAACACTAGGACGGAATGCAAATTGAGGAGAGTCCCTATGAACGATGCGCAAGAATTTTAAGGAGGTTCGGTCGAGCATGGCAAGCTACCTTCAGAGAATAAATGTGAGGTTTCCATGTCAATCGGCGATCGAATAGAAGGCCAAGAAACCTGACCGTATCGCATTCCAGGACATGTGAGTCATGCAAATACACTGGAATATCTGGGGCAAGAGGACATCTAGTGAAGGTAATGAAATGGGTTTTCGTACTAGAAAATTTAAATCCATAAGAATTGGCTCAATGGGAAACATGGTCAATGGCATCCTGAAGGGAGGCCGTTACCAGGCGACAGTCCGCGTCTGTGTAAGCTATAGCGAAGTCATCCACAAAGTGACGACCAAATATGCGATGGAAGAACGGAAGGTAGGTCATTTATAGCCAAGAGAAAAAGGGTAGTGCTAAGGACACAGCCCTGTGGGACTCCTTCGGCCTGAACAAAGTCTGAGGAAAGTGAAGCGCCAACACAGACACGAAAATATCCGTCAGATAAGAAAGCAGCAAGGAAGGTTGGGAGCTTACCGCAGAAACTTGAGGAGTGGGCCTGCGCCAAGATGTTATACCTCCAAGTGGTGTCATATGCCTTCTCTAAATCAAAATGCTAAGATGGAGAGTTTATTAGCATAGGCATTTTGCACATATGTATCCAAGTGGAGCAAGGGGCCCAAAGTAGAGCGGCCCTTTCGAAAGCCATATTGGCGAAGAGAAAGACTATTGAGAGTCTCCAATTACCGTATCAGACGTATAATCAATAATCGTTCCATCACCTTGCAGACTACACTGGTCAGAGCAATGGGACGATAGTGAGAGGTATCAATCCCAGAGATGCCTAGTTTGCAAAACGGTAGTACAATGGCAGATTTCCATTGTTGAGGGGGAACTCCTCGTGTCCAAATAAGATTGAAAAGACGCAAAACGGATTGTAAGGGCTGTAGAATGCAGATGCTGAAGCATACAAATATGAATATCATCAGGCCCAGCTGCCGATGACTTGCAAGAGGAAAGCTCAAGGAGAGTGAAAGATACATTATACGGCTCCATTTCATTAGAAGAGAAATCCAAGGGCAATTGCTCCCTGGTAGACTTAGAAGCGAGAAATGAGGGATAGAGGAGAAGTGCTTGGGAGACACGGACAAGATAGTTCCCGATTTGTGTGGCAACTTCAAAAGGTTCAGCAACACTAACACCAGCAACCCGTAAAAACGGAGCTGGGTCTACAGCTCACTTGCCACGTAACTTCTGTACCTTCTTCCAAACTGCACACATAGGAGAAGTCGAGGTAATGGTAGAAACGTAGTATTGCCAACAAGTGCATTTAGCGTCGTGTATGGCACGGCGAGCGACTGCCTTTGCCCGCTTAAAATCCAAAAGAAGATCTGCGATTCGATTATATCGATAACGGCCCCAGGCAGCAGGTTTCAAATGCACTGCACGGGCACACGCAGGAGAGGGACCACCAAGGCACGCATCCCTGAGAATGCCTGCCTGAGGTTTGAGGAATAGAACATGACGCTGCAGTCAAAACTAAGGTCAAAAACTGGTGCATCAGCTCATCAATAGAGAACGAAGAAGGGTCCCTTCAAGAAGTGGTAAGATGAGAGTATAAGTCCCAATTCGCTCGTCCAAATTGCCAATGGGGACTACGACGCAGTCTGGAATACGTAGTAGAAGTATCAAGAATAATAATGTGATCGCTGTTGTGCAAACCCAAAGCGTAATCGAGTGCGACTGACGAGGAGCAGATAGAAAGATCAATGCAAGAGAGAAACTGAGTGCCAGAGTCAAAACAGGTGGGAGCACCCGTATTTAAAACATGAAGAGGATGAGAAGTGAGAAGTCTCCAACTGATCACCATGAGAGTTACAGTGGGACCCACCCCAAAGATGATCAACATTGAAACCACCTAAAAACACTATGGGCGGTGGCAAAGAAGAGATCAAGAACGCAATATTCGAGATATAGAATGCAAGGATTGGGGGGGGGGGAGATATATACAGAGCAAACTCTGTACCATCTGTGAAAATAAATACGGGATGCAGTATAACACAGCAGAGAACGAACAAAGATCTGTTGATACTGTATACTAACGTGCACAAGATGCGCATTCTCATTAAATGATTCATTAGGAAAGGGAACAGAAGAATGCAACAGCGCACAGCCCAAAACGAGACGAATAACAGCTGAATGAATTTTGAGCTCTTGTAACCCGACACATGCTGGGAAAAACTGGGAGAGCAACACCTGGAGCTCTCCTCCATTACCCCTGAGGCCACTAATGTTCCAATGTAAATAGGCCATTATTCATAAGGACAGGTATGCCAGTAATAACAAGCGATCAAATCTATTGGCTAGTAAGGTCAGTAAAGTCAATGTGTGGAGGCAACAGAAAGAGTGTAGGCAAGGAGGAATAGGAATGCAGTCGGTGTCCATTGAGGGTTTCATGTCCACAATATAGTCAGAGATAGTGTCAAGTGTCTCAGCTGACAAGACGCCAATACCATGACTTCAGAGACAGGTGAGTTAGAGTAAGTAGAGATTGGGGAGACTATGAAGGGAACCAAAGAGGCCTGAGGGGGGAAGGGGTATGAACCTTGAGGCATGCACCGGCGGGGACAGAAGAGTCCTGCGGTTGATCAGGAGAGGAGGAGGCTGGAAGGTGACTGGGGAAGAAGTCTGGGGGAGAACAGGAGAAGAGGGGACCACATGAAGGGGGTGAACCTCAACCTTCGTGTGAGAATTAGAAAGATGAGAACTGGGCACTGAGGCCAAAAAGGAAAACTGTTGGGGAATTGTTATCACGGGAGGAATGCGAAGATACTTGGGCTTATGAGACAAGTTCAACTTTGCAGGGGATAGGAGCGATGATACAGGTGTGTGATACCTTGCAGACTGAGGAACTAGTGTGCGAGAAGTAGAGGTACGAATAGGTGAGGAGGTGGGGGTTTCAGAGCATAAAACTGCAAAAGAATATGAGACGGGGATGACCTTGGCAGACACTACACTGGAGAAGCAGGTGGCTTCACACTCCTAGGTTCCCGGAATCGATTCCCGGCGAGAGTGGAAACACTGGACGTGTTTCCTTACACCTGATATCCCTATTCACCCATCAGTAAAATGGGTACCTGGGTGTTAGTCGACTGGTATGGGTCGCATCCTGCAACAAAAATTGACCGAATTTACCCGAAATGCTGTGCACAGTAGTACGACATTGATGTCAGCTAGGTCTGTATAACTTGTAAATGTACTTGTAGTAATGATGATATATTACTATAAGACTCAATTGTCATCAACTGATGCAAAATGAGTTATTTGAACCACCGTTACGACCTTTCTCTGTTTACAGACGCTATTAAACATTAAGCAAATGTTATTCCAGCGGGATGGTAAATTCTGAACGAGACTTTGGTTTGGTAATTCATTGTATCCTTGAAGAAGTTTCTGATTACTGACGCTTCAGACATTGGCGCTTCAGACATTGCAACCGAAGAAGCTAATCTTTTCTTCCAGATAAAAATCTAAAGCATCATTATAAAGTGATATAATGAGACGATGATCCAGCAATAAGTCACTAGGTGATTCATTACCATGGAAGGTATAATGATCGATTAGAAGGCCGATTGCACGAGTTGAGTCTCTTATCACCTTTATCAACTATCTTATTATTCAACTTTAACTTCTCACGTTCTAAATCTAAGCTCTGTTATTCTTGCTTCTCCTAGTTCAGTTCAATCATCTAATTCCTCAAGTCTAAACAAATGTTTGTCTTGCAAGTCTGGCCTCACGTGCCTGTTGCTCTAACATTCTCTCAGCTTAAAGACGCTCTCTCTCTCGTTCATGCTCTACTGGCTCTCTCTCTCTCTTGCTTGCAGCACTAATCTAGCTCTTTCTTTCCGCTCTTTACACTTAACTCTTATCTTCCTCCCACTGACGTTCTAACAAGTCTCGTTTTTTCTTGTTGCTCTAACTTAACAGCTGTTAAATTATTTATATTACGGCCTGAATGACTCGGTACTTTACCGTCCCTCATGCAAAATGCGTCAGCTTACACGCTTAAAGACCTGGCTAAGTACACACACACACACACACACACACACACACACACACACACACACACACACACACACACACACACACACACACAGAATAGGCTAGGTGGCCAAAGACTGCAAACCTCACACAAGCATATGGGCGCCTGGCAAACCTAAGAATAGCGTTCCGAGACCTCAGTAAGGAATCGTTCAAGACTGTACACCGTGTACGTCAGGACCATAGTGGAGTATGCAGCACCAGTTTGGAACCCACACCTGGTTAAGCACGTCAAGAAATTGGAGAAAGTGCAAATGTTTGCAATAAGATTAGTTCCAGAGCCAAGGGGAATGTCCTACAAAGGGAAATTAACCTCATTAAACTGAAGGACAGGAGGGTTAGGGAAGACATAATAACGACATACGAAATACTGCGAGGAATTAACAAGGTTGACAGAGACAAGATGTTCCAGAGATGATACACAGATGAGTCAGAGAGATGTTAAGAAGTATTTCTTTAGTCATAGAGTTATCAAGAAGTGGAATAGTCTGGCAAGTGACGTAGTGGAGGCGGGAATCATACATAGCTTTAAGACGAGGTATGATAAAGCTCATGGAGCAGGGAGAGAGAGGACCTAGTAGCAATCAGTGAAGAGGCGGGGCCAGGAGCTGAGTCTCGACCCCTGCAACCACAAATAGGTGAGTACACACACAAGAACCTACGTTCAAAATTATTTCCAAACAAAAATAACGATGTAAAAAACAGTAAATTAATAACAGGAAAATGCAGCTGGAAACCACACACACACACACACACACACACACACACACACACACACACACACACACACACACACACACACACACACACACACACACACACACACACACACATGGTTTCAGGGACGGGAAATCCTGTGTCACAAACCTACTGGAGTTCTATGACATGGTGACAGCAGTAAGACAAGAGAGAGAGGGGTGCGTGGATTGCATTTTCTTGGACTGCAAGAAGGCGTTTGACACAGTTCCACACAAGAGATTGGTGCAAAAGCTGGAGGACCAAGCAGGGATAACAGGGAAGGCACTACAATGGATCAGGGAATACTTGTCAGGAAGACAGCAGCGAGTCATGGTACGTGGCGAGGTGTCAGAGTGGGCACCTGTGACCAGCGGGGTCCCGCAGGGGTCAGTCCTAGGACCAGTGCTGTTTCTGGTATTTGTGAACGACATGACGGAAGGAATAGACTCTGAGGTGTCCCTGTTTGCAGATGACGTGATGTAGATGAGAAGAATTCACTCGATCGAAGACCAGGCAGAACTACAAAGGGATCTGGACAGGCTGCAGACCTGGTCCAGCAATTGGCTCCTGGAGTTCAATCCCACCAAGTGCAAAGTCATGAAGATTGGGGAAGGGCAAAGAAGGCCGCAGACGGAGTACAGTCCAGGGGGTCAGAGACTACAAACCTCACTCAAGGAAAAAGATCTTGGGGTGAGTATAACACCAGGCACATCTCCTGAAGCGCACATCAACCAAATAACTGCTGCATCATATGGGCGCCTAGCAAACCTCAGAACAGCATTCCGAACATCTTAATAAGGAATCATTCAGGACCCTGTACACCGTGTACGTTAGGCCCATATTGGAGTATGCGGCACCAGTTTGGAACCCACACCTAGCCAAGCACGTGAAGAAACTAGAGAAAGTGCAAAGGTTTGCAACAAGACTAGTCCCAGAGCTAAGAGGTATGTCCTACGAGGAGAGGTTAAGGGAAATCAACCTGACGACACTGGAGGACAGGAGAGATAGGGGGGACATGATAACGACATACAAAATACTGAGAGGAATTGACAAGGTGGACAAAGACAGATGTTCCAGAGATTGGACACACAGTAACAAGGGGACACAGTTGGAAGCTGAAGACACAGATGAATCACAGGGATGTTAGGAAGTATTTCTTCAGCCACAGAGTAGTCAGTAAGTGGAATAGTTTGGGAAGCGATGTAGTGGAGGCAGGATCCATACATAGCTTTAAGCAGAGGTATGATAAAGCTCACGGCTCAGGGAGAGTGACCTAGTAGCGATCAGTGAAGAGGCGGGGCCAGGAGCTCGGACTCGACCCCCGCAACCTCAACTAGGTGAGTACAACTAGGTGAGTACACACACACACACACGCACACACACACACACACACACACACATGCACACACACACACATGCACACACACACACACACACCATACATACACACACACACACACACATGCACACACACACAACACATGCACACACACACATAGACATACACACACACACACATACATACACACACACACACACACACACACACACACACACACACACACACACGCACGTACACGTACACACACACACATGCACACACACACATACACATACACACATACACACACACACACACGCACACACACACGAGAACTGGCAGGAAAGCCAGTAAATGAAATGATGGAATATGTAGCAACAAAATGCAAGGAGGCAGTGGAAAGGTTCATTCCAAGGGCAACAGTAACAACGGGAAGACCAGAACAAGCCCCTGTTCACCCGACGGTGTAAGGAGGCAAAAACAAAGTGCAATAGAGAATGGAAAAAGTACAGAAGGCAGAGAACACACGAAAATAGGGAGATCAGTCGCAGAGCCAGGAATGAGTACGCACAGGTAAGGAGGGAGGCCCAGCGACAGTATGAAAATAACATAGCATCGAGAATCAAGACTGACCCGAAACTGTTGTATAGCCACATCAGGAGGAAGACAACAGTCAAAGACCAGGTGATCAGATTAAGGACAGAAGGTGGAGAACTCACAAGAAATGATCAGGAGGTATGTGAGGAGCTGAACAGGAGATTTAAGGAAGTTTTTACAGTAGAGACAGGAAGGGCTGTGGGAAGACAGAACAGAAGGGAACATCAAGAGGGAATATACCAACAAGTGTTGGATGACATACGAACAACTGAGGAGGAGGTGAAGAAGCTCTTAAGTGACCTTGACACCTCAAAGGCGATGGGACCGGACATCTCCCCATGGGTCCTTAGAGAAGGAGCAGAGATGCTGTGTGTGCTTCTAACCACAATCTTCAACACATCCCTTGAAACTGGGCAACTACCTGAGAAATGGAAGACAGCTAATGTAGTCCCCATATTTAAGAAACGAAACAGAAACGAGGCACTAAACTACAGACCTGTGTCTCTGACATGTATCGTGTGCAAAGTCATGGAGATTATCAATAGGAAAGTGGTCGAACACCTGGAAAGGAACAAGATTATAAATGAAAACCAGCATGGGTTCATGGAAGGCAAATCTTGTATCACAAACCTCCTGGAGTTTTATGACAAGGTAACAGAAGTAAGACACGAGAGAGAGGGTTGGGTAGATTGCGTTTTCCTAGACTGCAGGAAGGCCTTTGACACAGTTCCCCACAAGAGATTAGTGCAGAAGCTGGAGGATCAGGCACACGTAAAAGGAAGGGCACTGCAATGGATAAGGGAATACCTGACAGGGAGGCAGCAACGAGTCATGGTACGTGAAGAGGTATCACAGTGGGCGCCTGTTACGAGCGGGGTCCCACAGGGGTCAGTTCTAGGACCAGTGCTATTTTTGATATATGTGAACGACATGATGGAAGGAATAGACTCTGAAGTGTCCCTGTTCGCAGATGACGTGAAGTTGATGAGAAGAATTAAATCGGACGAGGATGAGGCAGGACTGCAAAGAGACCTGGAGAGGATGGACATGTGGTCCAGAAAACTGGCTTCTCGAATTCAATCCAGCCAAATGCAAAGTCATGAAGATTGGGGAGGGCAAAGAAGCCCGCAGACAGAGTATAGGCTAGGTGAAAAAAGACTACAGACCTCACCCCAGGGAGAAAGACCTTGGGGTGCCCATAACACCGAGCACATCACCGGAGCACACATCAACCAAATAACCGCTGCAGCATACGGGCGCCTGGCAAACCTAGAATAGCGTTCCGATACCTTAATAAGGAATCGTTCAAGACACTGTACAACTGTGTATGTTAGGCCCATACTGGAGTATGCAGCACCATTTCTGGAACCCACACCTGGTCAAGCACGTCAAGAAGTTAGAGAAAGTACAAAGGTTTGCAACAAGGCTAGTCCCAGAGCTCAAAGGGGAAAGTCGTACGAGGAAAGGTTAAGGGAAATCGACTGACGACACTGGGGGACAGAAGGGTCAGGGGAGACATGATAACGACATACAAGATACTGCGGGGAATGACAAAGGGGACAGAGATAGGATGTTCCAGAGAGGGGACACAGGGACAAAAGGGGGCACAACTGGAAGCTGAAGACTCAGACGAGTCACAGGGACCGTTAGGAAGTATTTCTTCATCATAGAGTTGTCAGCAAGTGGAATAGCCTAGCAAGTGAAGTAGTGGAGGCAGGAACCATACATAGTTTTAAGAAGAGGTATGACAAAGCTCAGGAAGCAGAGAGAGAGGATCCAGTAGCGATCAGTGAAGAGGCGGGGCCAGGAGCTGAGTCTCGACCCCTGCAACCACAATTAGGTGAGTACACACGCATGCACACACACACACATACACACACATGCATGCACACACACACACACACACACACACACACACACACACACACATTGCAAGTACGTGCCGGTCAAACCCCAGGAGGTTGGGGGTCAGGTCACAAGAAGTTGTGGGCAGCAAAGGACCACTGAGACTCTATATTACAACGCACAAGCCACCTACCTTTCAGTACATAATAAACCCACACATAATTCCACACAAAATTCCACACACACACACACACACACACAAAACATATCCAGACTCACACATACACTCCCCCCCCCCCTCACCACCGACATCTCACTTCTTCCCCTGATCCCTCCCCTGCCCCGTTCCCCCACCCTCCCCCTCCCCACCCCTCTCCCACATAGCCACATTTCCCCTCCACTACCTTCCCCCCCACACTCTGACATACACACTACTAACCTAACATACAGAACTAATAGGTTTCCCACTCTGAAGCAATCAGGATAAAAACAAAAATGGGTTGTCAGAGAGAACAGAAAAACCAAGGGACAAGAGGAGGAAGCTGCAAAGGAAGATTGGGCAGCAGAGCTCATAAAAAAGGGATCATGAATGGAAAAGAAACTAGAACTTAGCATGAGAATGGAAGAGAGGATAGATATGGAAAGCGGGAAGTGGGAGGTGCATGTCAAAGCAGCAGAGGCTAGGATACAATTTAGAAGAGGAACTGAAAAATCTGAAACAGCCTAAAGAACTAAAGAACATTTTGGGATTGACAACAGAGACTGCTACCTCACCACAAATAAGGGACTGTAGGGAAAGAAGGGGCACAACTGCATGGGAAGCTCTATCAGAGGAGACCATAGTAAATGAAAGAGCTAAGCTTTATGTGGAGGCCCTAACAGACAACAACAGAGCCCAAGGAAAGCCGAGAAGGGAAAATGACAGGCCACTGAGCCCAAGTAAAATAGCCAGTGAAACTGAAGAAAGGAAAGCTGCAGTGGGGGAAAACCAAATTAAATGAGGGGATACACAGGGATATGCAGTGGGAGATAAAGGTGAGGCCAGTCTTTGTGAAAGGGCTCCAGGAAGTTAAGGAAAACATATGAAGCAAGAAAACAAAGGGAAAAAAAAGCAATTGAAAGCATCATGAAAGCAATAGGAGAAGACGACAGGGACTCAGCTGGAAAATTTTCGGAGAATAGGGGGGTTTGTAAAAAAAAAAAAAAACCCGGCCAGTGAAAGTGACCTTCAAGGCAGAAGCGACTCGGACCAGGATCCTGCAGGAGAAAGCACGATTAAGGGACATGCCGGCATACAGGAAGGTGTATCTCAACCGCGACAGAACACAAGAAGAAAGGCAGAAACAGAGAGATGGTACAAAGGCGAAAGGAGGAAAGAGAGGGGATGGAGAAAGACAGGAGATCCGAAAACCCAAGAAGAAGATCAAATACAGCCTCCCTCACAACTTCCTATAGAAAACCACCCAACCAGTCAAACCCCAGTGCAACCAAACACTCTAAAATCAAAAAAACCCATGCCACATCCAATTCCCCCCACCCACTACATTACAAAACTCCACCCCCACAGCAACAACCCATACTTCCTTTCCAGTCCCCACTTCCCCCCAACCCCAAAATACCTCCCAGACAACAGTCTTAGAAAAGAAGTTGAAGGTGTGGTATACAAATCAGATGGAATAACAAACAAGTATGAGGAGTGGCACGAAAGGAAACAAAGAGACATCCCCAGACATAATAGCACTCACAGAAACAAAATCACCAAATAAAAACAGATTCAATCTTTTCCATCCGGATACCAAATCCCAGGAAAGACAGAGGGAGGAGACGGGGAGGGAGTTGCACTGCTCATCAAAAACCAGTGGGGTTTTGAGAAAATGAAGGAATGGATGGCACGGGCGAAAGGAACTACTTAGTAGGAACAATTCCAGTCTGAGGGACATAATGTGATAATTGCAGTAATGTACAACCCACCACAGAACTGCAGGAGGCCAAGAGAAGAATTATGATGAGAGTAACAGAGCAAAGGTCGACACACTAGCCGAGGTGGCCAGGAGAGCACCATGGGGGGAGCAAAGTTACTAGTTATGGGGGATTTCAATCACAAGAAGATTGACTGGGAAAACATGGAGCCCCATGGGGTCCCGAAACATGGAGAGCCAAGATGAGGATGTGGTACTGGAAAACCTCATGCGTCAACATGTTAGAGACACTACCAGAGAGAGAGGAGAGGAAAGAAAACCCCAAGGCTGGACCTTGTATTCACCATGAGAAGTTCGGACATCGAGGGTATCATTATGAAAGGCCCCTGGGAGCTAGTGATGATGTGGTTCTGTGCTTCGACTACATAGTTGAGCTCCAAATGGAGAGAGTAGCAGGAATAGGCTGGGAAAAACCAAACTACAAAAGGGGGAACTACTCAGGCATGTGGAACTTCCTTCAAGACATTCAGTGGGAGAAAGGGGAAATGACAGGAAAATCAGTACAAGAAATGATGGACTATGTAGCAACAAAAAGCAAGGAGGCAGAAAGGAGAGGTTTGTTCCAAGGGGAAAAAGAAATAATGGGAAGAACAGAACGAGTCCTTGGTTCACCCAAAGGTGTAGGGAGGCAAAAACTAGGTGTACTAGAGAATGGAAAAGGTACAGAAGACAGAGAACTCAGGAAAATAAAGAGATTAGCCGAAGAGCCAGAAATGAATATGCACAGATAAGAAGGGAGGCTCACCGACAATATGAAAATGACATAGCATCGAAAGTCAAGACTGACCCGAAGCTGTTGTACAGCCACATCAGGAGGAAAACAACAGTCAAGGACCAGGTAATCAGACTGAGGAAGGGTGATGGGGAATTCACAAGAAACGACCAAGAGGTACGTCAGGAGCTCAACACAAGATTTAAAGAGGTATTTACAGTGGAAACCAGTAGGACTCCAGGAAATCAGAACAGGGGGGCACACCAGCAAGTGCTGGATGAGGTACATATATCCAAGGAGGAGGTGAAGAAGCTGCTATGCGAACTTGACACCTCAAAGGCGGTGGGACCAGACAACATCTCTCCATGGGTCCTTAAAGAGGGAGCAGAGATATTGTGTGAGCCATTAACAAAGATCTTCAACACATCATTTGAAACTGGGCAACTCCCTGAGGTATGGAAAATGGCAAATGTAGTCCCAATTTTTTAAAAAGGGAGACAGACATGAGGCACTAAACTACAGACCTGTATCACTAACGTGTATAGTATGCAAGGTCATGGAGAAGATCATCAGGAGGAGAGTGGTGGGGCACCTGGAAAGAAACAAGTGTATAATTGACAACCAGCATTGTTTCAGGGAAGGAAAATCCTGTGTCACAAACCTACTAGAGTTTTATGACAAGGTGACAGAAGTATGACAAGAGAGAGAGGGGTAGATCGACTGCATATTCTTGGACTGCAAGAAGGCCTTCAACACAGTTCCTCACAAGAGGTTACTGCAAAAGCTAGAGGATCAGGCACACATAACAGGAAAGGCACTGCAATGGATCAGAGAATATCTGACAGGGAGGCAACAACGAGTCATGGTACGCGACGAGGTGTCAGAGTGGGCCCCTGTGACAAGCGGGGTTCCACAGGGGTCAGTCCTAGGACCTGTGCTGTTCTTGGTATAAGTGAACGACATAACGGAAGGGATAGACTCAGAAGTGTCCTTGTTTGCAGATGATGCTAAGTTAATGAGAAGAATCAAATCGGATGAGGATCAGGCAGGACTACAAAGAGACCTGGACAGGCTACAAGCCTGGTCCAGCAACTGGCTCCTTGAATTTAACCCTGCCAAATGCAGTCATGAAGATTGGGGAAGGGCAAAGAAGACCGCAGACACAATATAGTTTAGATGGCCAAAGACTGCAAACCTCACTCATGGAAAAAGATCTGGGGGTGAGTATAACACAGAGCATATCTCCTGAGGCGCACATCAATCAGATAACTGCTGCAGCATACGGGCGCCTGGCAATCCTACGGATAGCGTTCCGATACCTCAGTAAGGATTCGTTTAAGACTCTTTATACCATTTACATCAGGCCCATACTAGAGAATGCAGCACCAGTTTGGAATCCACACCTAGTGAAGCACGTCAAGAAATTAGAGAAAGTGCAAAGGTTTGCAACAAGACTAGTCCCAGAGCTACGGGGATTGTCCTATGAAGAAAGGTTGAGGGAAATCGGCCTGACGACACTGGAGGACAGGAGGGTCAGGGGAGATACCTGGAGAGATACCTGGAGAGAGTTCCGGGGGTCAACGCCCCCGCGGCCCGGTCTGTGACCAGGCCTCCTTAGGTCAGTGTCCCAGGATTCGACCCACACCAGTCGACTAACACCCAGGTACCCATTTTACTGATGGGGAACATAGACAACAGGTTGAAAGAAACACGTCCAATGTTTCTACTCTGGCTGGGAATCGAACCCAGGCCCTCACCGTGTGAAGCGAGAGCGTTAACCACCAGACCACCAGAGAGACCACCAGAGAGACAAGGTGGACAAAGACGGGATGTTCCAGAGATGGGACACAGACACAAGAGGTCACAATTGGAAGTTGAAGACTCAGATGAATCAAAGGGATGTTAGGAAGTATTTCTTCAGTCATAGAGTAGTCAGGCCGTGGAATAGCCTAGAAATTGACGTAGTGGAGGCGGGAACCATACATAGTTTTAAGGCGAGGTATGATATAGCTCATGGAGCAGGGAGAGAGAGGACCTAGTAGCAATCAGCGAAGAGGCGGGGCCAGGAGCTGTGACTCGACCCCTGCAACCACAAATAGGTGAGTACAAATAGGTGAGTACACACACACACACACATACACACACACACCACACACACATACACACACACACACACACATACACACACACACACACACACAACATAGAGCAAAGTTACTGGTAATGGGCGATTTCAACCACAGGGAGATCGACTGGGAAAACCTGGAGCCACATTGGGGTCCCGAAACATGGAGAGCCAAGATGATGGATGTGGTACTTGAAAACCTCATGCATCAACATGTCAGGGACACAACCAGAGAGAGAGGGGAGGATGAGCCAGCAAGACTGGATCTTGTGTTCAACCCTGAGCAGTTCAGACATTGAGGACATCACTTACGAGAGGCCCCTTGGAGCTAGCGATCATGTGGTTCTGAGTTTTTATTATATAGTAAGTTACAAGTGGAGAAGGTAACAGGAACTGAAGGGGTCAGGCCAAACTATAAAAGGGGGGACTACACGGGTATGAGAAACTTCCTGCAGGAGGTTCAGTGGGAACAGAGAAATGGTAGGAAAATCAGTAAACGAGATGATGGAATATGTGGCAACAAAGTGCAAGGAGGCAGAGGAAAGTTTTGTTCCCAAGGGAAACAGAAATAATAGGAAGACCAAAACGAGTCCTTGGTTTACCAGAAGGTGTAGGGAGGCAAAAACTAAGTGCAACAGAGAATGGAAAAGGTACAGGAGGCATAGGACCCAGGAAAACAAGGAGATTAGTAGAAGAGCCAGAAACGAGTATGCACAGATAAGGAGGGAGGCCCAGCGACAGTATGAAAACGACATAGCATCGAAAGTCAAATCCGACCCGAAACTGCTGTATAGCCACATTAGGAGGAAGACAACAGTCAAGGACCAGGTGATAAGGCTGAGGAAGAAGGTGGAGAACTCACAAGAAACGATCAAGGTATGTGAGGAGCTCAACACGAGATTTAAGGAAGTATTTACAGTAGAGACAGGAAGGACTCTGGGGGGACAGACCAGATGGGGACACCAGCAAGGAATACACCAGCAAGTGTTGGACGACATACATACAGATGAGGAGGTGAAGAAACTGCTAAGGGACATCGATACCTCAAAGGCAATGGGACCGGACAACATCTCCCCGTGGGTCCTTAGAGAGGGAGCAGAAATGTTGTGCGTGCCACTTACCACAATCTTCAACACGTCCCTGGAAACTGAGCAACTACCTGAGGTATGGAAGACGGCAAATGTAGTTCCCATTTTTAAAAAAGGAGACAAAAAAGGGGCACAAAACTATAGCCCTGTGTAAATTGCGTGTATAGTATGCAAAATTATGGAGAAATTATCAAGGAGAGTGGGGGAGCCCCCGGAATGGAACAGATTTAAAAATTGCCAACCACACGGATTCATGAAGGCAAATCCTTTCAAAAACCCTTCTGGAGTTTTTGTAAAAAAACAGAAGTAAGCACAGAGAGGGGGGAGGGTTGATTCCATTTTCTTGGACTGCAAGAACCCCTTTGACACAGTTCCTCACAAGAATTAGTGCAGAAGCTAGAGCATAAAAGGCGCATATAACGGGAAAAGGGCACTGAATGGATCAAGAATCCCTGACAGGGCAAAAACAGTCATGGGTACGTAATGATGATCACAGTGGGCCCTGTGACGAGCGGGGGGTCCCACGGGGGTGGGTTTCCTAGGACCGTGCTATTTTTGGATATGAAAAGACATGATGGAAGGGTTAGACTCAAAATGTCCTTGTTTGCAGATGATGTAAAGTTAATGGGAGAATTAAATCTGATGGGGACCAGGGGGGCCGAGACCGGGGACAGACGGGCACCTGGTCCACAAATGGCTTCTCGAATTTAATCCTGAAAATGCAAATCAGGAAGATAGGGAAGGGCACAAAGACCACAGACCGAGTATAGGCTGGGTGGCCAAAACTGCAACCTCACTCAAGGAAAAAGATCTTGGGGAGTAAAACAGAGCAGTCTCCGGAAGACACATCAACCGATAATGCTGCGCATATGGGCCCGGGAAAAACCTGAGAACACTTCCGAACCTTAGAAGGAATCGTTCAAGAAAAGTACACCGTGTATGTCGGCCCCATCTGGATTTGTGCACCTGTTTGGAACCCCCAAAAACTTGATAAAGCACGTCAAGAAACTAGAGAAAGTAAAAAGGTTTGGACAAGGTTAGTCCAGAGCAAAGGGGGAAAGTCCTATGAAGAAAGATTAAGGAAAATGGGCCTGACGACACTGGAGGACAGGAGGGTCAGGGAGACAGATAACGAATATAAAATACTGCGGGAATAGACAAGGGTGGACAAAGACAGGATGTTCCGGGGAGGGGGACACAGAAAAAAAGGGGCCAAAAATTGGAAGTTGAAGACCCCAAATGGTCAAAATTTTTAGGAATATTTCTTCAGTATAGAGTTGAAAGGCAGGGGAATGCCTAGAAAATACGTAGGGGAGGCAGGAACCATACCGTTTTTAAGAAGGTTTGATAAAGCTCATGGAGCGGGGAAGAGAGGGCCCAGTAGCAACCGGGAAGAGGCGGGGCCAGGAGCTAAGACTCGCCCCCTGCGCCACAAATAGGTGGTACAAATGGGTGAGACTTACACACACACCACACTACACACACACCAGGGGGCCCCGTGGGGGTGCAGACAGGGGTAAAAAGGGTTCCGAGATCCTTAGCTTTTTAAGGGCATGCAATAACAGCTAGCATAATCAGGGTAGTGGAACGTCAGTGAACAAACTACGGTGATAATTAAAGTTATTAGTTAAAGAAAGTGAGAGGAAAGCTGAAATAATAATTTTACAAAGCGCAAACCCGGGGGAGTCTTAGGCGCTTTTTTTGCCACATTGGCATGGTAGGCCTGAAGAATGAGTCACGACAATTTTTGGGGCCATTATAATTAAAGTAAGTGCATATAATGTAAGGTAACTATCATCAGTAAAGAGTGAAATCGCGTGAGGAAGGGGGATGTATGAAAAATATATGCTTATAAACATCACAGGTGAAGGATCCCAAAAAATAGGGTTTTAAGGGCCCTCGTACGACGACTTCTCATCACAGCGGAAACTGTCCCCAAACCCCTTTGAGCGCAATTTTATTCCCTATTTGGGGGTTTGCATTTTAAGGCCCTGGATGCCTTACATACTTTTTGATACTGGTAAATCACTCCTGCAACTATTACCAGAAATGAAAGAATTACCCATAGACATAGAGAAATATGTTGACGAGTGTGAAAGGGTGGGTGGGACAGTTTTAAGGGCAACATTTGTAAATCGTGCGGGGGTGGGTTCAAGTCCCAGGGGGGTTTGTGTCGGGTCACAAGAAGTTGGGCCATCTTTACACCGTACAAGACACACACACACACACGCACACACACCACGCGCACACAGAGTGTTACTACCGGTAGTTATTAGCATAAAATACTTAGGAAGCTAGGAAGTCCTCTCTCGTGTGAACAAGGAAAAGATAATAACCCAACAAATTTAAAACTAAATTTCCGAAAGGGGAATAAGTGGAAGAGTAGCATAAAATTGGGAAAGTAAAAAAAAGATAAATTTTTTGCCCACACGACGGATCTTTTTTAACCCACACCACCAACGCCCCTAACCCTCCCTCCCTCCAAACCCAACAACACCACAAGGTAGACACTCACACACACCCACACACACACACAAAACACATACACAAACACACACACACACCATTATACACCCACCACCACAACACACAAATAGGTGATACACACCACCCTCCACCACTTGACCAAAAAACGTACCCCCCCCCCTACCACCTACCTCTCCCCCCCAAACCCCCTAACCCCTCCCCAAAACCCTCTAACCCCCCCCAAATACCTCCCCCCTCCAATAACCAAAACCTCCCCCTCCCCCATAACCATCCCTCCCCCCCTCCCTCAAATCATTAAACCCCCTCCCCCCAAATATCCTACCCCTCCAATAACCATCCCCCCCTCCCCCCCAACCACCATCCCTCTCCTCCTAACCACTATTCCCCTTCCTCCTAACCATCAATTTTCCCCTCCCCCTAACCACCCGTCCCCCCTTTTGGGAGCAACGGGGGAACCTAAACCAGGGTGAGGGCAAAGGATCCAAGGGCGAATCTGGGAGGGAGGCAGGGGGGGAGAGCTCAAAAAAAAAAAAAGAGGGGGGGGGGGGGGCTAGATGAGCTGGGAAAAGGAAAAAATGGAAGAGAGGTTAGCAGCAGAAGCAGAAGGTGGGAAACAACAGGCCCAGCCGAAATCAAGATAAAAAGATTAGAAGAGGAGCTGAACATCTGAAAAAAGCAACCCGAGACAATATTACAGAATAGCATCGGCAATATCCATATCAAAAAACAGACAACGGTCTGGGGAAAGGGAAACATGGGGAAACTAAAATGTATCAGAGGGCCTGTCAAACCCAATGGGGCCCAAAAAAAAGAAGGAGCACACTGGGCGAATGAGAGGGTTTGGGAAAACATTGAAGGAACTGGGGGATGTGCAAGGACCTTTCCAGATACCAGTGGGGGCCAGGAACAGGGGAGCAGGAAGGACAACCAAAAAGCATAGGGGCCATAACTAGGGAAGGGACGAAGGAAGGAACACTCCACGGGAAGGAATAAAACACACAGAGGATCAATGGGAGTCACAGTGGGAGGTGGAAAGGGAGAGATCCGTGTTTGTTATGGGTAGACGAAGCTAAAGGGGAAACTTATGATGAAAAAAAGCAGGGGAAAAAAAAGCGATTGAAGAATCACGAAGGTGATAGGCGGGGGGACATGCCCGGTGGGAAAAATTTTTGGAGAATTGGGTGGTTCACCCAAAAAAAAAAGGAAAAAACGGGCCCCTCAAAAATAATTTTCAAGGCGAATCAACCCCAAACCCTGATCCTGCAGGGGAAACCACGGCTGAGAGGCAAGCAAAGTTCCGGAGTGTGTACCTCGATCGAGACAGAACACAGGACAAAGGAAAACAGGAAAGAGGATTCAAAAAAGAAAGGGAAATGGGAGGGAAAAGAAAAAGGGAAGCAGAATAACCCCGGATCAAATGGAAGGACAACGCACCCCCCCGAAACACCTGCAGAAGGCTCCAGCCACGACACCCCCCCCAAAGGGAATTGAACAAAACCAAACCAACCTTCAAACACCGATCCCCTGTTTCCACCCCCCGAACCACATTTCAGTTTAGAACAGAAGTTGAAGGGTTTGGGACACAAATGCAGATGGATTAAGAATAAACATGAGGAATGGCAAGAAAGAATCAAGGAGAAGTCCCCAGACATCTAGCAGTTACAGAAACAAAACTCACGGGGACAAAACACCGGATACCAGATCAAAGGGAAAAATAGAAGGGGCAGGGGGAGGGGGGGTTTTCTCTGCTCGTAAAAAACAGTTGGAAATTCGGAGAAAATGGAAAAGGGTAATGAACGGGAAAAAAGACTACATAGCAGTACACTTCATCTGGGGAACACAAAGTGGTCATTTCGTGATGTAAAATCCACCACAGAACTGCAGGAGGCCAAGAGAGGAAAAATGAAGAGAGCAACAGAGCAATGGTGGACACACTTGCTGGGTGGGAAGAAGAGCTCACCCAGCAGAGCAAAGTTGTGTTAGGGGATTTTTAACTATAGGGGGATTGATGGGAAAAAAATGACCAATGGACTGGTGCTGGAAAACCTCATGCACCAATAGTTAAGGGAAATCCAGAGGAGAGGGGACGAAAGGAACCGCAAGATTGGACCTTGTGTTCACCCTGGGCAACTCAGACATTGAGACATCAAGTATTGGAGTCCCCCAGGGGCTAGGACCCCGGGTTCTGTGCTTGAATACATAGTAAGGGGCAGTGGAGAGATAACAGGAGTTTAATGGGAAAAGCCCCGACTATAAAAGGGGACAATGGGTTGAAGAATTCCTGCGGGAGGTCCAGTGGGACAGGAAATGGCAGGAAAATCAGTAATGAAATGATGGGGAAAATGAACAATAAAAAAGCAAGGGGGCAGTGGAAAAGGTTTTTTTCCCAAGGGCAACGTAACAACGGGAAGACCAAAGGAGCTCGGTTTACCCACGGTGTAAGGAGCAAAAAAAAAAGTGCAATAGAGAATGGAAAAAGTACAGGGGGCAAGAACACACGAAAATAGGGAGATTTAGCGCAAACCAGGAATGAGTATGCACAGGTAAGGAGGGAGGCCCAGCGACAGTAGAAAAAATTTCATAGCAACGGAATCAAGACTGACCCAAACTGTTGTATGCCACACAGGGGGAAGACAAAAGTCAAAGACCAGGTGCCAGATTAAGGACAGAAGGTGGAGAACTCACGAAATGATCGGGGGTATGTGAGGGGTTTGAAAAAAAGGAGATTTAAGGAAGTTTTTTACAGTAAGACAGGAAGGGCGGGGGAAGACAGCACAGAAGGAACACCAAGAGGGAATATACCAACAAGTGTTGGATGACATACGAAAACTGAGGAGGGGGTGAGAACTCTAAAGGGCCTTGCCCTCAAAGGCGATGGGACCAGACATCTCCCCATGGGTCCCTTTGAGAACGAGCAGAGATCGGTGGTTTCCTCTAACCACAATCTTCAAAACATCCCTTTTAAACTGGGGAATACGAGAAATGGAAGACAGCTAATTAGTCCCATATTTAAAAAGGAAAAATTAAAAGAGGCACTAAACACAGACCCTTTTCTCTGACGTATTGTGTGCAAAGTCTGGGGAAGATTATCAGGAGGAGAGTGTCGAACACCTGAAAAGGAAAAAGATTATAAATGAAAACCAGCATGGGTTCGTGGAAGGCAAATCTTGTATCACAAATCTCCTGGAGTTTTATGACAAGGTAACAGAAGTAAGACACGAGAGAGAGGGGTGGGTAGATTGCGTTTTCCTAGACTGCAGGAAGGCCTTTGACACAGTTCCCCACAAGAGATTAGTGCAGAAGCTGGAGGATCAGGCGCATGTAAAAGGGAGGGCACTGCAATGGATAAGGGAATACCTGACAGGGAGGCAGCAACGAGTCATGGTACGTGAAGAGGTATCACAGTGGGCGCCTGTTACGAGCGGGGTCCCACAGGGGTCAGTTCTAGGACCAGTGCTATTTTTGATATATGTGAACGACATGATGGAAGGAATAGACTCAGAAATGTCCCTGTTCGCAGATGACGTGAAGTTGATGACAAGAATTAAATCGGACGAGGATGAGGCAGGACTGCAAAGAGACCTGGACAGGCTGGACATGTGGCCCAGTAACTGGCTTCTCGAATTCAATCCAGCCAAATGCAAAGTCATGAAGATTGGGGAGGGGCAAAGAAGACAGCAGACAGAGTATAGGCTAGGTGGACAAAGACTACAGACCTCACTCAGGGAGAAAAACCTTGGGGTGACCATGACACCGAGCACATCACCGGAGGCACACATCAACCAAATAACCACTGCAGCATACGGCGTGTGGCATGCAAAGAGTACGTAACCTTTATTCGGCGCATGGACACACCCTCATTTACAGGCTATCTCCCCCAACCAGCGAACCAGGTTGCTAAGAGTTGATGGGGCCCCATCGTCAACTAGTGACCAGGTTCTAGCCAATAAGAAGGTGGGATTGACAATCGCAGAGGTTATGTGGATACCGCCTCTCCTGTCTGCCCTTGTCATTCCCATTCTAGAGCTGGTTGAAGCACGGTCTGCTATCTTGTGGATTCTATTTCTGCCTTGCTTACCGTGGAGTGCACTATATTTATCACTGTACATAGTGTACATATTGCTGTTATAAATTGGTGAAGGATAATATAAGTCTAAACTTTTTCTACTGTGTTTATTTGCTCCCATTACACCTGGGATAACAGGCCATTTGAAATCCTAGGTTGTAATACGGCGCCTGGCAAACCTGAGAATAGCATTCCGATACCTTAATAAGGAATCGTTCAAGACACTGTACACTGTGTATGTTAGGCCCATACTGGAGTATGCAGCACCAGTCTGGAACCCACACCTGGTCAAGCACGTCAAGTAGTTAGAGAAAGTACAAAGGTTTGCAACAAGGCTAGTCCAGAGCTCAAGGGAATGTCGTACGAGGAAAGGTTAAGGGAAATCGGACTGACGACACTGGAGGACAGAAGGGTCAGGGGAGACATGATAATGACATACAAGATACTGCGGGGAATAGACAAGGTGGACAGAGATAGGATGTTCCAGAGAGGGGACACAGGGACAAGGGGTCACAACTGGAAGCTTAAGACCCAGACGAGTCACAGGGACGTTAGGAAGTATTTCTTCAGTCATAGAGTTGTCAGCAAGTGGAATAGCTTAGCAAGTGAAGTAGTGGAGGCAGGAACCATACATAGTTTTAAGAAGAGGTATGACAAAGCTCAGGATGCAGAGAGAGAGAGGATCCAGTAGCGATCAGTGAAGAGGCTGGGCCAGGAGCTGAGTCTCGACCCCTGCAAACACAATTAGGTGAGTACATACACACACACATACACATACACACACACACACACACACATACACAAACACAAACACACACACAAACACATACACTAACAAACACACAAACACAAAACACAAGCACACACACACACAAACACAACACAAACACACACAAACACACACACACAAACACACAAACACACACACACACAAACACACACACACACACACAAACACACACACACACACACACACACACACACATACACAGATTCAAAGAAGTGTTCACAGAGGAGACAGAAGGGGCTAAAGAAAGACAGAGAGGTGGGGTACAGCACCAAGTGCTGGACACAGTACACACAACCGAGGAAGAAGTGAAGAGGCTTCTGAGTGAGGTAGATACCTCAAAGGCAATGGGGCCAGATAACATTTCTCCATGGGTCCTGATAGAGGGAGCAGAGGCGCTATGTGTACTCCCAACAACAATATTCAATACATCTATCGAAACGGAGATTGCCTGAGACATGGAAGACAGCAAATGTAGTCCCAATCTTTAAAAAAGGAGACAGACATGAAGCACTAAACTACAGACCAGTGTCACTGACATGTATAGTATGCAAAGTCATGGAGAAGATTGTCAGGAGAAGAGTGCTGGTACACCTAGAAAGTAATGATCTCATCAACAGCACCCAACATGGTTTCAGGGACGGGAAATCCTGTGTCATAAACCTACTGGAGTTCTATGACAAGGTGACAGCAGTAAGACAAGAGAGAGAGGGGTGGGTGGATTGCATCTTCTTGGACTGCAAGAAGACGTTTGACACAGTACCACACAAGAGATCAGTGCAAAAACTGGAGGACCAAGTAGGAAGGCACTACAATGGATCAAGGAATACTTGTCAGGAAGACAGAAGCGAGTAATGGTACGTGGCGAGGTGTCAGAGTGGGCACCTGTGACCAGAGGGGTCCCACAGGGGTCAGTCCTAGGACCAGTGCTGTTTCTGGTATTTGTGAACGACATGACGGAAGGAATAAACTCCGAGGTGTCCCTGTTTGGAGATGACGTTAAGTTGATGTGAAGAATTCACTCTATCGAAGACCCGGCAGAACTACAAAGGGATCTGGACAGGCTGCAGACCTGGTCCAGCAATTGGCTCCTGGAGTTCAATCCCACCAAGTGCAAAGTCATGAAGATTGGGGAAGGGCAAAGAAGACCACAGACGGAGTACAGTCTAGGGGGCCAGAGACTACAAACCTCACTCGAGGAAAAAGATCTTGGGGTGAGTATAACACCAGGCACATCTCCTGAAGCGCACATCAACCAAATAACTGCTGCAGCATATGGACGCCGTGCAAACCTCAGAACAGCATTCCGACATCTTAATAAGGAATCGTTCAGGACCCTGTACACCGTGTACGTTAGGCCCATATTGGAGTATGCAGCACCAGTTTGGAACCCACACCTAGCCAAGCATGTAAAGAAACTAGAGAAAGTGCAAAGGTTTGCAACAAGACTAGTTCCAGAGCTAAGAGGTATGTCTTACGAGGAGAGGTTAAGGGAAATCAACCTGACGACACTGGAGGACAGGAGAGATAGGGGGGACATGATAACGATTTACAAAATACTGAGAGGAATTGACAAGGTGGACAAAGACAGGATGTTCCAGAGACTGGACACAGCAACACGGGGACACGGAAGCTGAAGACACGATGAATCAAAGGGGTGTTAGGGAATATTTTTTCACCACAAGTAGTCAGGAAGTGGAATAGTTTGGGAAA